>VNJZ01000226.1:14714-54291 GCA_008042795.1 Drosophila asahinai | reverse complement strand
AATTGAATAAAATAAATATTTTTAAATATATTTTTATTGCTGTTTTAATGGTTATTAATGCATTCTCACCAAACTGTTCTTTATGTATGCTACAGATGTGTTCTTAATTGCTTCCTGTATAACAGTTCGATAACTGTTATCAATGGGTTATTTTGAAGCGAAATTTTGCATGAAAGATACATTGCTACAGAACCGTTATTAATATATGCTGCAGATGGGTTATATAACGCTTCTTTTAGAAACTAAAGTTGGAAGCGAAACCCGAAGATTGCCGAAGTGTAATATACGTTATTTATATGTTGCGAAATAACTGTTGCAGCATACAAAAAAAAGAACAGTTGTTTCGGTGTTTCACCCCATACAAATCTGAAAGGAAGACCCGTGGTATAGAGAATACATTCTTTACTCGCAGAGAACGCATAGAACTGTGCTTGTTGGAAGCAACCAGGTCCGACTGGGTTTTAGTAGGGCATTTTGGGACAATTCGACTTCGGCAGCCGACTGGACTACCTTCGGTAATTGTATCATGAATATATCGACACCTAATATATCTATCGGGTTTTTGATATCGGTACTTCATTTAAACTGGTCGAAGTCGTTAGTGGCAAAATGCATAGCTGACCGTTCATTTGATTACTTTAACATTAAAACGTCCAGCCCCTCCCAAACAATTAAAAAACAAAAAAAACATAGATAGGGGGTGTTTCAACGTACATTTGGGTAGAAAATCCATCTTTGAAGTTTAGCCTAATTTTCATACAAAATGCGCTTGACAACAAAATACGCATAGCAAACACGCACACTTACAAATTATGAATACACAAAATGCACGCTCCCGATCTAAGCGCCACAGTGTCGCGACGAATAGTCGTAGCGGTCAATCGCGAAACGCATTTTTCGTTGTTCTATTTCACAATTTGCTTGAGCAACATGTCGTGTGAAGGTTGCGAAATTTCCTTTATGGATTTTTGTGTATTAAGCAATAATAAAGATGAACTCTTCGATTTTTTAATCAATCACAATGTGTTATTAAAAAACAAAGATTGTCCCAATTGTGGAAAAGTTTTGAGCGTGTCCAACTTACAATTTCGTTGCCGGGCCTTAGTGGCGCATGGGCACAAAAAAATGAAAAAGTGCGAGTATAGGCAAACGGTGAGAAAAAACACATTTTTCGACGGACATCGGTTGGACATATCCAAAATATGTCGCTTCGTGTGCCTTGACATATTGCGCTCGGACGGGGATACAACATTTTTAGTCAAGGAGTTGAAGTGGTGTACCCAGAGCGTCGTAGATTTTAAGAGCTTCTTGCGGGAGGTCTATATTGACTGGGCTTCGGAGAATGAACGTCCTACTATCGGTGGCCCTGGTAAGATAGTAGAGATAGACGAGACAAAAGTGGGCAAAAGAAAATATAATTGTGGTCGGATAGTCGAAGGCCAATGGCTATTTGGAGCAATCGAAAGAGACTCAGGGGAATTTATCGTTGTTCCAGTTGAGTCCCGAAATAAGGAGACATTGCTGTCTATTATTGAGGAACGAGTCGCTGAGGGTTCGACTATCATATCAGACTGCTGGAAATCCTATGACTGTCTTAAAGACGAAGGTTTCCAGGACCAAACTGTTAACCACTCGAAAAATTTCGTAGACCCCGATTCGCTCGAACACACACAGAACTTTGAACGGATTTGGCGGGACGTAAAAGGATTCATACCGCGCTATGGACGTCGGAATGCTCATTATATAGGGTACCTTGCCAGATTAAAATTTTTTAAGACATTTCCGGATTATCCTGAGCGGCTGCATCAAATTTTCAAGGCCATTGGCAAACTTTATGATCCTAAGAAGGAGAATATTATAGTAAAGGACATACTGTTTGAAGAGGTAAGAGAAGAATATTGCTGTGATCATTAGTTAAGAGAGAACGTAAAACAGCACCAATAATTAAAAAAAAAAAAAAACCCCGCGCGGTTATTTGCTTGCGGCGCTACTTTAATTATTTTTCATTCATACCACCCTTCTCATTTCCGATATTGTTATATTATAACTTTAGGATCCCGACGACTTGGAATTGGATGTATAATATAACTTTGCCACATTGTCCCTTGGATACAAACATTAAGCAAAGTGTTTATACAAACTAAGTGCGTACCTAAAAATACTTCTAATTGGTTTAGTAATTAATTATTTTTTGTTTATATTCTAGGTTATTTTGCACAGCTGATTTTTGATTTTGGCATTAAACGAAAATAAGGACATGGAAGGTCTTTTATAATTTTATATATAATAAATTCTTAATATTGAAATACAAAAAAAAATGGAATTAAAAAGTAGTTAATTACTACGTATTTTACGTTGTAAAATTGTTTGTTTTATTTATATTTCACGCATGAATGTATTCAAAGTGTGCATAGTGTCGATATATGTATATAGTATTTACGCTAAGCACAATTTAACAAAAATTTTAAGCTGCACAGACCACTGTACCGCGACGATCACAGACAGGCGCTTGGATTTTGTGTTTTCATAATGCTTACTGCATTCGAAGTATGACAGATGTAATCGATTCTCGAAGCCAAATTTGCGCCACTGGGATGTGAACATGTTCACTCAAATGAGCAGTTTTAATCCAACACTACTCAGGAATACTTTTCGGGTGTCTGAGCACATAGCGTTTGAGAGTGTCAGTGGGTGTTGCTTAACATGTCCCTAGCAACATTTGTCGTTTTTGGGTGTTGCTCAACATGTCTCTAGCAACTTTTGTCTTCATTTCTCATCATTTTCTTTTTTTCATGTTCATGTGCTATTTAATTTCACCCACAATGCTTTGCAGTCGGTTACACTCGACTGTAGCTTTCCCACTTGTTAGGTCCTAGATCTTTTAGTCTGAGATCTGATGACTCATATGGTCGGACGGACAGACGGACATGGCTAAAGCGACTCGGCTGGTGATGCTGACCAAAAATATATATACTTTGTGGTGTCGGAGATGCCTCCTTCTGCTTCTTACATACATACTCGGTTTGCACGAAGTTATAATTCCTATGGGTACTCAGTTTGGAATAAGTTTGCCAATTACCAGTCATAGCAGGACTGGAAATATGTCTAGCCCTCCTGGGCCTGCTGATCTACAAGTGGAGCACGACTACCTTCAAAACCTTCGAGAAGCGGGGCCTGTACTTCGAGAAGCCCTACCCACTTGTGGGCAACATGGGTTAGTCGGCCTTGCAGAAAGACTCCGTTCAGAAAGCGTTCAGTGAGTTTTACGATCGCATTCGCCAGCTGTAAGTCTGTCACGACATTGCTTAGTGTCCTCAGTCTATTTATATTCCAGCAAAGTTGTGGGCCTCTTTAATCTGCGCACACCCATGATCCAACTGAATGATCCTGAAGACTCATTAGCTTTTTAGCCTTGGACCCACCCACCGACCGAGGGTTACACCTTCACCGACGATCACGACACCAAGCTTTTCGACTTCAAGGCGGCTGACCTCGTCAATAAATAGTACCTATCTCTGGCCTACGCATGGATGACCGGTACTTCTCCGAGCCCAGGAAGATCGATCCGGGGCGCTTCAGCGAGGAACGGAAGTGTGAGCTAGTGCCTTACACATATCTGCCATTCGGCGTGGTTCCCCGCAACTGCCGGTTACCCCTTAGTTGTACGAATGGGTGAGTATGAACCTGGCGATAGTTTAGAAGGTTTCGAAGTCCTTAAGGATCGATGTATTTTTTTTCGGGGGCAAGTAGTTATCCTGGTGTTCTCCTGGAGGCATCTTCTAGCGATGCCAATACCGGGGAGCCTAGGTATCTGATCCTTGCTCGTGATAGGGAGGGTTACTTGCAGATAAAATACTCCAAGGTTTTCGTTGCCTCGGATGTATCACATTTCCTGCAGTTGCCATTGTCGGTGATGCCTAACTTAGCTGCGTAACTTGTGAGGATTTCCACCAACAGTCTGCAATCTTTCCGTGGTAGATGCAGAACGTAATGGCTGAGTTTTTCATTGCGTTCCTTACTCATCTTGCAGATTCGCAACACCTATTAATTATATCCCTTTTATTTCTACTTAAGCCGGAAGTCTCTATGCTCTGATGCAGGTCAAGGGCATGTTGTACAACTTTCTTCTGAAAGACAAGATCCAAGCTTCGCCGAGAACTGACAAAGATTTGTGGGGATCGGCACGCGGCTTTAACTTTACTTCCAGGTCCAGATTCTGGATGCAGTTGGTTCCCGGAAATTAAGTTAATTATATTTATCTGGGACTATTTTAGTTAGATTAAGTTTTTTTAAAGAAATGATTTTAAAATGTATTTTAGTTTGAAATAAGGAAAAAGAATCGTCGGTAATCTCTCCGTCGTTTAACCGTCCTCTTGGCTCGCTCGTTCTCAACTCATGCCGTGCCGCTCCCAACTCGTGCCGCTCTAAACTCGTCGTACCGCTTCCATCTCGTGCTCCTCTCTTCTCGTCATCCTCTTTGCTCGTCGTCCTTTTTCTCATTCTCGACGTCTTGATCTTCTTTTCTTTGGCTTGCTTGTCTTCAGATCGCCCTTTATACTTATATTTTCCTTATATTTATATATATGTATGTTTACATATGTATGTACATGTATATATATATATATTATATTTATATTTATGCTCCATACAAGAGCCATCCGGTGCCGAAGCACCAACCCTCCCAGATAAAAACTAGGCATAATCATAGTCAATATTTATGTCAGTGTATATTATACATTTCTTTTTTTGCTTCACATATATTTACATTATTGGCGCTCCTTGCGTTTAAACATGTTGCTGAGGCGTCGCTTAGGCGGCGAGTTCTGCAATTAAACAGTCGACAAAAATATAAGGAACAAGTGGGTTTAGGAAGAGTATTGAGAGATTTGCACTGCTTTGGTTTTCTACACCCGTGCCCGCACCATGTCCACCAGCAGCGACAACAGCGCCACAGCGACAGAAAGCCCCAAGACAACCGTGGCCACTCGCTGCCCGAAACTAATGGTCCGGAAAAGGGTCCCATACCGGACTGACGGCGAGTCCATCGCACCTGCTGGCTGCACATAAAAAGGCGCCGTGGACCTTCTCTGCGTGCACAGCTCTTCGAAACGACAGTCTTCCACCTCACTGTCCTCGTTGTCTAGAGTCCACTTGGACACGTTGTCGGCTTCGAACTGCTGGCGCTGCAGCTGCCAGGAATCATCCACCTTGAAAGTGAGGCCTACAATTGACCTCCTTCCTCTCCCATCGTCCAGCACCACCGTATTTCCCATCAAGAGCTGCGAGGGCCTTCCCGAATAGGAAAGGCGGTCGGAAAGACGAACCTGGTCGAGGGGTCGGTCCTGATCAAAGCGGGCCATTCGCTCCTGGCACATTTTGCGGCGCTGGCGTATCCGCTCACCCGAAATGCCAACCTTGAGACCCTCCGACCGGCTCTTGGCCAAGACGTTGCCGTTCAGATAGAGCGGGACGCGAGCTGTGCGCTTGGGGGTGTGGGTGATCCGGCGGGTAGTTCCCTGGGTCAAGGCCAGCAGCGCTCCATTGGACAGGTGAGGGGTTGTCTGCTGGTCCGCTGCCTTCTCCTCCTCCTCCTCCTCCGAAAAGACCGCATCGCTAGCGCCGATCAGGCGCTGCTGATCATAGTAGGAGCGGCTCTTGCGAGGCGTAGACGTGCAAAACACACCCGCCGCCTGACGCTGTAACCTGCGCCGCTGCAGCCTGGTCAGTATACTCGACCGCTTGCGCTGAGGCAGCTGTGGGAGATGCCAGGTATTTGGTATTCGCTTGTTGTTAACTTTCGGCTGCATTCAGCCACAAAGAAGCACATTGACAAGGACGACGACAATTACAACATACCAACGGGATTGAAGACAGGCACTAACATATGTTCAATACACTTCAATAGACTATCACCCTGTGACACGACACTGAACTACAGCAAATGGGGACTTGTGGTGTTTGTATTGTGATTCCGCCTCGAAATAGTTAAACGAAAATACTCTTTTCCTGCGGTAGTTGCAATTATACTTGTACATTGCAGGCAAAGCTTATTTTGGGAAACGGGATCTTGTGAGCTTTGATTTTACAACCTCCTTAGGGCAATTATTTATAAGTAACAAGTATAAAAGGCTAAACATATTCGTAATGGATCTCAAAAAGTAAACAAGTCTGGGTAATGGATCTATATTTCTATATTGAAAAAGTGAAAAACAATGAGGTAGAGGAACCTTTTCCCTTCCCATTTAGGGCCGATTTCATGTCAAAATTTTGCGGCCAGAGAAAATTTCGGCTAAGAAAATTAGGTTCTGTATCGTGTAAATATGAGAGCTTACTTTAGTCGGGACCCAGACTCCCTGTTAAATCTATTTAGGGCAGCAAAAGGAAAATCAGATTTCCGATAGCCAATGGAAGAAAAAGTTCCGATAACAACCGTGTATTTGCGCCTTACAACACAATTCGTGCTTTACAGCAATAATATAGCCTACCCAGTCGAGTTAGTGTCCGGGTGGGAGGAGCATGGGCGTACACAATCTACCAACAACCAAAACATTGAATCTCAAAATTCTACTGGCTTCCAGACGGAAGCCTCCGCACTTACCTCGTCCCGGGGTAGGCCGCTGCTGCCGACGCTGAAGCGCGTGGTCAGGAATTTAAAGCGTGCCGGTGTCTTGGAGGTGTTGTGGTCGCCGAACTCGCGCAGAACCTCGCGAGGCGGCTCCGAGCTGCCGAAAGACAGCCGGCCTCCGTTTTTGCTTGGCGTGGGCGGTCCTGGACGTTTGTAGTGGGTGCCTATGGACTTCTTGCGCGTCCCGGTGCCCGTAGAGCTGAGCAGGGCGCACATGCTGTCATCGAGGCTGTGGGGTCCATCCTGCAAATGAACATGTAAGCGATCTTTAAAATATAGTAAGACATATTGAACGATAGACAAGGACTGGAGTATTAGTTGGCACAAGACACACATACAACACACGTGCAACAACAACTAGAGCCAGGACGGAACGGAACAGAAGAAACAGTGCAAACATTACATTTCACGCGGACAACTGCTCACGAAGAGATGGAAACTAAAGGGCGAGCTATTGAAGGGCCTTCGTCTCATGGAGACAGAGAATCGGAACGTAAGAGCATGTTATGAAAATATTCTGTATTATTTTTGTTTTATGGCCGTCAGTTGTCCTTACTTATTTACACAATGGATTATTAAGTATATTTATAGTTTTTGTAGATCTATATAATTTTGACGAAGTCCCCGGACTGCTTCATGCGCAGAATGGGCCCTCGGGGGCACAGTCTAAGCACCGGTGATGTATGAAAAACACTACTTCCTCAGGCGATTGTGCCAGATTCGAGCCCATTGTGCCCTCTTGGCTGCTGGCTGCGCCTTCAGGGGTGTCCCGCTTGAGCTGGTCCTACTACCGCTAGTGCTTACTTTGAGATCTTCGTCCTGGCTGCTTAGATCGTACTGGGCCGCATAAGTACTCTTCAGATGCGGCGGCTGCAACGAGTTTCGATAGTTCAACTCCTCGGCCCTGCGGTATAAGTAAAATATATTTTAGTATAAGGCCTTTTGTGATTTTTCTAGGCCTGATCCTCTTACGTTATATCCGGTACGCGACCCAGCTTCAAATCCGTCAAGTAGGTGTTGTTAAACACTTCGCCCTCTTCGTCCTCCATGGCCAGATTGGAGGATGGGGCACTGGGCCGCTTAAAGGGCTGCCAGTCGTCATTTGGCGCCGATGAGCCGGCAGACACAGTAACCAGGGGGGCGGGCGCCGAGGTCTTGGGCACGCTGAGTGGCTGCATCTGAAGATGGCTCAGCTTTGTGCTTATTATCGCGTTCTGCTTCTTCTGCTCCAGAATTTTCTCGTTGAGGCGGACAATCTGGGTGGACAGCTTGCGCGTGTGCTCTTCGTACTTGACATTCTGCAAGGAAATAGAATTACTGAACCTATCTTCCTCGCTATGCATCTAGGGTTTAAACTTTAAAGCATGGTACAATTAACTGTCAGTACTTTTGTCATGAAAATCTTTTCTTAATGGTAAAATGAAAGTTTGTTTTAATTTAGAACTAACTTTGGTGAACTCGGGGACAACACTTACCTGGGCTGCAAGGGCATCCAGCTCCGCCTTGTTGGTGGCCGCATCCCGCTCCTGCTTCTCCTTCATGCGGGTCACCTCCGCGGTGTACAGAGAGCGCTACGGTTGGTGGACCGTGTGGGTGAGTGAGTGTGTGTGGTATGCGAGAGTGATTGAGACAAAAGTGAGGACAGCAATAACAAATGAGAGCAGGCGCAACGCAAAGGCAACGTTTGCAAGTTTATTAAGTCGAAACTACGTACATACATACATAAAACCCTTAATAAGTTAAATAACAAATCTACAAAGGACGAATATATATACAGGGTAAGGTCATTACAGCTACAGGGCCAGCCTAGAACTGGCTGGGGTTGCGGTAGTGGAGCTCGAGGTCAACGTCATTGTGGTACAGTATCATATGCACGATGCCCATCAGTATTGCCTGTGCACTGGCCAGGAACAACACCATACGTATACTCATGCACCGGCGGTCGCGACCCCGGCGGCACAGAGTGCCCACAACCACGGCAGGGTTGGTGTTCCTGGCCGGTACCGCCGCTGCTTCTGCGGTTGCTGCTATCATTGAACTTGCTGCCCCTCTTGTGCCGCTGATCCCCAAGACGCCAGGAGCACGCGGGCAGACCGACAGGTGCGTCTGGGTCTTCAGGCAGCAATGGGAACAGGAGGGATGAGGGTCGGGGATCGGGGATGAGGATTAATTCGGGTTTGGTGATTTTTCGCCGGAATCAAATGGAAAGAGAGAGAGGTGAGAGAGGGAAGAAATGGTTTTAGATTCCATGTTATGGCAATTGAACAAAATAAGTCTACAAAGCAGTGCAGCGACATTTGACCGCCATTGTCGTGAAAATAAAGTAAACTTGAAACACTATATGATCATCTAACAGAACGGCGAAAGCAAGGCAACATGGGTTTTGTATTGCACCCAGTAAAAGTACATACTTCAACATGCATACATATTTAAAATAAATTTTTCACACCTGCGAAAGCAGCTATAATGGCACATACACAATGATAACACTACCAACAACCACATCCACCCCTAGCTTTGGCCAAGTTAGTAAGTAAAGCCCAGAAGCAAGGATATGCACATTCACGAGTAACAAATCCAACGACACTTTGCACCTCCTTAGATGTCAACAAATTGCTTATATTTGCCAGGTAATTGTGTACATAAATCTGTCTCAATTTAAATAGCCTTTTTTTTTGATGATAAGAACAATGTCCCGAGCATTCCGCTATGCTACATTCCATTACATTACATTCCCTTGCTAGCATAGAAAGTGGCTAGATATCTTGTAATGGGGTATATAAAATACACCCAAAAAAACATAAGTTTAACCTTTCTACGCGTTGTCTTAAAAGTATACTCAAGCATTATAATGAGTTTAGTATAGATTTAATACTTCATAAGATGAAATGTATACTCAATTGTGTGTTTTCGAGTATTATATTTACATCGAAATTTCAATAACATGTCGCGTTAGCTGGAATTGTGTTTTTAGCAATTTGTTCAAGTCATTGTGCAGATTAGTATAATTTTTATACTTTCTTAGTATCAAATTAATAAGCTTCTTATAAAGAAATTTTTAATAGTCAAGAGTATGGAATTCACGTAACAATAGTATAGTTTCTATGACAATTTTATTTGGGTGTTGCTATGGCTACACTTTATTACTTGAACTCTTATCTACAGTTTAACCGCACTGGTTTTTCTCTTTTGTTCGGTGCATACTGTGCGTGTGCCGGCAGAGGCCGGGCAAAGAAACTTGCGAAACACACGAAATAGGGCCGTGGGGACCACAGATTTAGAGCTTTGGGCCTGTTCACAGCTGCATAACGTATTTGATCATTTCTAAGGCCCTAAAATCATTAAAAAAGTCTGTTGTAATATTCAGACATGACAACAAACTGCATGTATGAAACATGATAAATTAAATTTCATTCAATGGTTCAAAACCAACATAATAACAAATAACAAGATAGCCAAAAATAATAAACAATTACCGACTTTTAAATAATTTGCGATCATCTGGGGTCGGCAAAGTGTAAAAGGAATAGAACGGCAGAGACTAATCTCAAATTGGAAGCATAGTGCAGCCGGCGAATGAGAAAGCTGAGTGCGTTTCGCACACATCTCGACCAGAGCGGGCATTCCAGAGATTCAGATTCGGCTTCAGATACTCTACAATGACATACCATCTTTGTTTTCATCTTGTCGAGCTTGCCCTCCATCTCCAGACGCTGATCCTTCATCTTCTGCTCGCAGCGCTGTATCTCGTCCTTGGTCTCGCGATACTTGGCCTGAAGGATCTGACAGTCCAGCTTGCTTCTGGCATTCTCCTGGCGCAACTGAGCAAGCTCGTCGTCCGACGCGGTGGCGGCGCACTCCCCCTTGCTATAGGTTGCGCACAGATCCGTTGAGGCCTGGGACTGGGCCTGGGTGGCGGCCTGTACCTCGGCCAGCTGCCCCTCGAGGGATTCGATGCGACGCTGGTAGCGTTGAACTCGATCTGCGGACTGGGCGCGCTCCAACTCAATCTCACGCGTCTTCTCGTCCAGCTCGAAGTGCTGGGTTTCGTGCAACAGTCGCGTGCTATTCAGCTCCTGCTGTACTTCGGCCAGCTTGCTGGTGATCTTTTCCAACTCTTTTCTAGTCTGGCTGCGCCCTTCGACCTCGGACTTCAGTCGACACTGCAGTTCGGCAACAGCGTTCTGCGCGCTGGACAATTCGTTGGCCTGCTCTGCCATCTGGCGCTTGCGCTGCTCTATCTCCGAGTTGAGGCCTCCGATCTCCAAATTAAGGCTCACCTTCAGCTTCTCGGCCTCCGCTAGCTGGTCATTCAGCTTCCGCGCTCTTTGATCCTGGGCCTCCCGCAGTTTCTCCAGCTTGCCAATGCGCTCGTAGGCAGCGGCACTTTTCTCTTCGGCTTTGGTGCGGAGCTGCTCCATCATTGCCTTCTCGTGCTGCAAACTAGCCACGAGTTCGGTCTGGGCGAGCTCGGCCTCCGACTGTTGGCTTGTCCTTGCCTCGGCACTGGCCAGCTGAGTCCTTAGCTGAGCAGCGACTTTTTGTTCCTCTAAGAACAATGTCTGCAGCCGGCGGAGGTCTTCGGAGTGTTGGCCTTTTAATTTATCCATTTGTTGGGCGAGTTGTTGCCCCTTGCCTTGCAAGTCCTGGATTGTCTTTAAGTGCTCCTGGATATTCCTTTCTCCCTGTGATAAAAGCACTCGAAGCTTAGCCATCTCTTCCTCGTCTTGTCGCTCTCTGTGATTCTGGCTCTCCCGCAACTTCTCCAGCTTGTTAATACACTCGTAAGCAGCGGCGCTTTTCTCTTCGGCTTCGGCGCGCAGCTGCTTCTCTTGCTGCAAACTAGTAACGAGTTCAGTCTGAGCAAGCTCGGCCTGTGACTGATGCCTTGCCTTTGCCTCGGCGAGTTGCGTGGCGGCGGTCAACTGGGTCCTTAGCTGGGTCATGACCTCTTGTTGGTCCGTGAGCAATGCTTGCAGCCTGCGGAGCTCTTCCGAGTGTTCGCCAGTCAATTTTTCCATCTGCTGGGCGAGTTGTTGACCCTTGCCCTGTAAGTCCTCGATTGTTTTTAGGTGCTCTTGGTTGGTTCTGTCTCCCTGTGATAAAAGCACTCGAAGCTGCGCCATCTCCTCTTCGTCCTGTCGCGCTCGGTGATCCTGGCTCTCCCGCAACTTCTCCAGCTTGGCAATGCACTCATAAGCAGTGGCCCTTTTCTCCTCGGCTTCGGCGCGAAGCTGCTCTATCAGCGCCTTCTCATGCTGCAAACTAGCCACGAGTTCGGCCTGCTCCCTTGCCCTTGCCTCGGCGAGTTCCGGGGCGGCGGTCAACTGGGTCCTTAGCTGGGTCATGACCTCTTGTTGGTCCGTGAGCAATGCTTGCAGCCTGCGGAGCTCTTCCGAGTGTTCGCCAGTCAATTTTTCCATCTGCTGGGCGAGTTGTTGACCCTTGCCCTGTAAGTCCTCGATTGTTTTTAGGTGCTCTTGGTTGGTTCTGTCTCCCTGTGATAAAAGCACTCGAAGCTGCGCCATCTCCTCTTCGTCCTGTCGCGCTCGGTGATCCTGGCTCTCCCGCAACTTCTCCAGCTTGGCAATGCACTCATAAGCAGTGGCCCTTTTCTCCTCGGCTTCGGCGCGAAGCTGCTCTATCAGCGCCTTCTCATGCTGCAAACTAGCCACGAGTTCGGCCTGCTCCCTTGCCCTTGCCTCGGCGAGTTCCGGGGCGGCGGTCAACTGGGTCCTTAGCTGGGTCATGACCTCTTGTTGGTCCGTGAGCAATGCTTGCAGCCTGCGGAGCTCTTCCGAGTGTTCGCGGGTCAATTTTTCCATCTGTTGGGCGAGTTGCTGCCCCTTGCCTTGTAAGTCATGGATTGTTTTCAGGTGCCCTTGGTTCTCCCCTTCTCCCTGTGATAAAAGCACTCGAAGCTTCGCCATCTCCTCTTCGCCCTGGTCTCGAGCCTTGGAGAGTTCCGCCAGCTGTGTTCTATACTTGCTGATTTCCTCCCTTTCGGTCAGGATCGCCAGGCGCTGCTGTTCGACCTTAAATTGGGCCTCCTTCAGCTTTGCCCCGATAACCGCTAGCTCATCTTCGTGCTGCCTGTCCAGGCGCGAGACTTGGGACTCCTTCTCCGCCAACTGCCTTTTGAGCTCTTGGCAGCGCTCCTCAAGCTCAGATTTTAGAGAACGCAAGTGCTCGACGCGCTCTTCTAACTCGGACTTTTTGGCACACATTTCGACTAGTTGGCCCTGCAACTGCTGCTGCTCCTTGGCGCTCGCCGACAGCTGAGTGGCTTTGAGGCTGTCCGACGCGCCTAGCTCGGCCAGACTCGCCTTGCTCTTCGAGAGTTCGACCGTTAAACGCTCTACCTCAGCTGTTACGGAGGACAACGACGCACTTATGTTCATGTGCAGGTTCTGGAGCTTGGAGTTGTCATCGATCAACTTCTCGTTGACCTGCTCCAGGTTGTTGATCGTGTCGTTGAGTTGCTTCAGCATGAGGCTGCTGGCCTGGTCACTGGCCAGTTGCTCTTGCAATTCGGCCACTTGCTGCTGCCCAGCTGCGATCTCGGCGTCTTTGCCGTCCAGCGACGCACGTACCTTCGCGGCACTAGCTTCCAGGGAGTGCGTGAGACGCATAAGCTGAGCCATTCTGGAAGCCCGCTCCCGACTCTCCTGCTCGAGCATGGAGTCGTGCTGGCGCTGAGCCGCGCCCAGCTGTTCACGCAACTGATCCGCCGTCGCTTGAAGAGTGGCTACCTCCTGAGATCGCTGACGGAGAGACGAGGCGAGCATGGACTCAAACTCCTTAAGTTCTGACAACTGGCAACTGTCCTCGGACTTAACAAAGACTCCGCCATTGAGGAGAGCAGTGGTTCGGGACAGGAAGCTCTCCATCTTTTGCTTGAAATCGGTCTGGATTTGGTCAACTTGTTGCCGATGGTCCTGCTGGATTGCTTCCATTTGTTCGTGCGCCCTTACCAGTTCCTGTTGAAGCTCTGCATGCTGCTGATCGTGGCTCTGCTGCACATCCTGCTGCAGCTGCAGACGCTCCTTCAGATCCTGGGCATCCTGCTGGGTCTGCGCATGCTCCAGCTTCAAGGCTTCGTGCTGCTGCCGCAGTTCGTCTATCCTCCGGAGCGTGCCCACCCAGTCGGAGGCATCCAGGTGACTGCACAACTGACTCATATCCGAGGTCTGGGCCACCAGCTGGTCCCGGCACTGGGCGTACTTCTTGCGCACGTACTCCTGGCGGCGCTGTTCCTGATGCAGCTGGAAGACTCCGCTATTTCGCTCTGTGATCAGAGCGTTCGTGCGACTCTCGAGGGTTCTGTTCTTGTCGCGCAGCTCCAATAGTTCACGGCCCAGTTGGTCCATCTGCTGCTCCTTCTCGGCCAGCTGCAGCTTGATCTGCCGCAGGTGCTCGTCTGCCTCGGCGGACTTCTCATTCGCCAGGTTAAGGGATTGGAGAAGCCTGTCGTTTTGGGACTGGAGCTCCTGCTTGCTGGATAGATGGTCGCTCAGCATCTGCTCGTACTTTGCGTTTATTTCGTCCAGTTCCCGGGAATGCTCACGGCCCTTTTCAAGGAGCTTCGCAAACTGTGCCAGGGATCGGTCGAGCTGCTGGCTCTTCTCCTGTAGCTGGCTTTCACGCAGCTCGCTTAGCCGCACCGACTTGGTCAGCTCCTCCTTGACAGCGCAGACGGTGGAGCACAGCTGCGAAGCGTGTTCTTCGGACACAGCCAGCCCGTGATCCTCCAGCAGGTCCAACAGGGCCTTGCGCGCCTTCTGAAGCTCTTCCTTCAGCTCGAGGTTCTCGTGCTCCTTCTCCCGCAGCTGCTTATCAATCACAGAGTCGGCCAGGTTCTCGGGCGTAGTGTTTGGCGACATGGACATGGGCAGGTCGAGCAGATCGGCGGAAGAGTTGAGCACCTCGCGCCGATTGTGCAGCTCATCGCGCGTGACCTGCAGGCACTTCTCCAGCTCCTGCTTGTCACGTTCCAAGGTAATAACCTGATCAGATTGCGCTGACAGTGCTTGTGAAAGCTCCTCCTGGCGAACCTCAAGATCCCTGATGCGGTCCATGCAGACCACCAGTTGTTCCGATGAAGTTTTAACCTGTTCAAGTTATTTAATGTTTAAAAAAACATAATACCATTAATAAACCAATAAAAACAAGTAATAAAGCTACAGTCGACTATGCTCGACTGTGAGATACCCGGTACCTAAACGTTTGCGCTTCACACTAAAAGGCAATTTAAAAATGTACATACATTATAATAGTCTACTTCGATACTTCTTGAAATAAATCGCCTCTCGAATTAGCTCCCGACCTAAACAATTTAATGTCATACTTAAATGTGAATGATACATTTTATAAGGACGCAAAAAAATGAATTATGTTATTTTTTGTAATTTCTTGCTATATTCTTTTGTCATTTCTTCTGCAGCTGGCGCCATTATATCGCGCGGCCAAGGCTCGAATGCGCCACCTGTCGGCTACAGCTTGCAACAGCAGTGCCTTAGGGCTATTGCTAATATCTCCCATGTTTATCATCCGATTTTACTGAAATTTTCAGGAAACGTCCTATTTATTTTATTTATTTATTGTATTTATTAACTTTAACCCAAAAATAACGAGTATAGCTTATTTAACGTTTTTTATGATTTTTGAGGGCGCAAGTGGGCGTGGCCAAGTTTTAAAACGAACTTAATATGCGTGTAACAGATTCCAATGTTGTCATCAAATTTGGTAACTCTAGCTCTTATAGTCTCTGAGATCTGTTGTTTCACACGGACGGACAGACGAACAGACGGACATGGCTAAATCGACTCGGCTGGTGATTCTGATCAAGAATATATATATATATATATATATATATATATACTTTATGGGGTCGGAGATGCCTCCTTCTGCCTGTTACATACATTCTTGGCACTAACCCATAATACCCTTGTACCCTATGGGTAATACAAATATAAGAAAAACAAATACAAAACTATGGTGCAGTTTCTTTTGAAAATGTAATATGCATTCCTCATTTACTTATGTATGTTCTACATAAAATCTGCCAGAGGAGACAGGTAGCTAAAGGTACAGTGCCTACCTTGCTGAGCAGCTCTGAGTTTTCGATGCGCAAATCCTGCAGCTTATCACGGGTCTCCGTTAAAATTGCCTCCTTCTGGCTGATCTCCTTCAACAGGCTGCACTTTAACTGAAGTTCGGGAGAAGTTTATTAGTTTATGGTTCGCGCTACCTGCTGCCACCCACACGGGGATGTCTACCTACATGATCGAACTCATTTGGCACGTATTTTCGAATCGAGTCTTCCTCTTCATTCTCGTCCGAGTCCTTTAATTTAGCCAGCTGCATTTTCTTCACCTTGTTCTCTGTGAAGAAATTAGTAGTTAATAATTAGAAATGAAAATATGGCAATTAAAGTTAGTAACCTTTTCGCAGGGACTTGATCAGATGTTCGTTCTCCATGATCTGCTCCTCCAGCACGTTTTTCTCGTAACGCTCTGCTTCTAGTTGGGCTTGAAGTCCCCGGACCTCCCTAGTTCGTTGCTCCAGCAGCTCTGTCTTGGGAGTCGCCGGCGGGGGCATTGACTTTGGGGACGGGGACGACATGGGCCCGACGAAATCAATGGGCAGATCCAGGGTATCGTCGCCAAGGCTGCTGCAGTGACCACTGCCATCGCTGTCGAGACTAAGCGAGCTGGGGGCTCGACATGCCTTGTTCTCTGCAGCGCCTCCCGTCTGGACTACCCTGCTCACGTTGGCGATGGCCTGGCGAAGGCTTTCACGCGTCAGCGGTCTATTCATCGTCTGCTGGAAGAACTCACAGATGCTCGACTGCGTCAGAATTGGCAGTTTTTTGCAGATGCTATGGAAGGAGGCGCTGGGCTGCTTCACACACTTGTAGTGCAGGAGCAGTGAGTACACGTAAAGGTAGTCTGACCCGGCCAGCCGCCCCTGGCCATCTATGTGGCCATTAAACTCTGGATAAATTTCTGCAATTATTTAGAAAAAAATGTTAGTTTGTGCAGTAGATGTTGGATATTAAATCCTAATATATTAAAGAAATTCTCCTGAAATATTCTAATTAAACATTTACCTCTGAGGAACGCCTGCAAGGGCGTCAACTGCTCTGAGAAGGGTTCATCGGGCGAGGGGTGATGTGTTGGCTGAGCCTGCAGCGCAACCTCCACCACTGGCACTGGCTCCACCTGAGCCTTTTGCACATAATAAGCGAAGAACGCATCGATGTCGGTCAGCTCTAGCGCAATATAATTTGTCTTTGTGAATCCAAAGTTGTGGACCTGCAAGGACAAAGGTATGAGATCACCTTGCTCCCTACTGCCAGACTTCTTAAGACTTACCCATTCGAGAAGGACCTTTTCCCAGCTCTGGATGTCCATTAGGCTTGGATAGCGGGAATTAAAGGCGATTCGGAAGCGAAAGCGAGAAGGTGACGTTTCTGTATCCAAGACACGCCACCTTTGTACAAAATTCCAGGTAACAAATCTAACTGTTTTTTTTTCTGTCACACGCGATCTCTTAGCCTGGTAACCGACTCCGCAAAGCAACAAATAAACAGAGGAGATTCTATGTGACTTTAAAGTTTAAACAAACAATGACGCGTTCGACTAACTACAAATTTTGACACATCTATACCGACTACTAGATACGGGAAAAACAAAGAAGATCGCACTATTTTGATCCGTCCGAAATACAGAGTTAAATATGGACGCCAAGCCGATCGAGCGGGCTAGACTTCATAAATCATCGATTGAAGTATCGATAACCACGATACATCGATACAAAAGTAGACACGACTTGCATTTTGTGTTTCTGCATTCTGGCAAAATGCTGAATTTTCCTGTGTAAAAGATGAAGGAATAGATTCGACTATTTTGATTTTTGTCTCCGCATCGATTTGTGATCGTGCCAAACAACTACCAGCTGTTTTATTTTAAATTAATAAGAAAAACGTCTCATGTTTTCTCATTTTCTACATTCTTCAAATCAGTGTATAATATTTGGAGATTTTAACTTCATGCCAAGTTAAAATTAAAACCAAGACAGAGAACAGCTGTCTTCATCAAATATCATGAAAAATTCAGTTTTAGGTTAATGGGAACACATATTCTGCATTTTCGAATTTTCGTGCGATATTTGGACATTTTAGTATAGTGGAAAAAACAGCTGTTCTTGAAGAACTCAAAATGTTGACACCAATGCCCGGACCAATTCAAGTTCATAGATTGGGTTATATTTGTATTTTAAAAATTCGCAAAAATTTGCGGTGTTTCCTATACGTCTTATGCCCAAATGTTTTTTTATTTTAAATGCATTATTTCTATTTGTGTTTATGTAATAGACTTATTTACTTCCTTTATTATCGTTATATGCGTCCATTATATGCAAATAAAGCAGCTCATACAAGTAATTAGCTGTTATCAACTCAAATTATTATGTATTCTTGGTTTTAAAAGGCATTTCCCACACTTGTTTACAAAAACAGAGAACCTTTGAAATCAGCTGTTTGTAATAATTAACACTTAGCTAGTTTTAGAAGATTATAAAAGGTAAAAACGTAAACGTAGAATTTAAAAAGTGCTCAGCAAAGTAATTTGAAATATATTTTAAACTAGTTGCCTACAAGTATGCTGTATAAGACAACAATTTAATACATCGAGACGTTTTAATTAAATAAATAAAGAAAAATCGATGTAGGCGATAGTTCCATCGATGTTTTGTCAGCTCTAAAAAACAGCTTGCGTGGACAAACATTAAGGAAAAATGAATGTAAGCTTATTTCGAAAACAATGCGAAACACATTTTTATATCCCGTATTCCCTAACAGGAGTCCGAGATCCCCATCGATATTCATACGCTGAAGCTGCAGGACTGGCTGATCAGCCGCCGGATCGTGCCCAAGAACGTTCAGCAGGAGATAAGGGACATCCATGCGAAGATAAGCAATGCCCTGCAGGACATGCCCTCCAACGAGCAACTAATCAAGCTATTAGGAAAAACAAGTAGGTGGCCTGTGCCCCGAAATGCGTCAACTAATTTGGATTGGCCACCTCCTTGCAGATATCAACTACTACCATGTGAAGGAGATCATCGAGATACTGAAGCAAACGGAAAAGGACACGAAGAGCGTGTTCGGCACCTATGGCAGTCAGCGGATGAAGGACTGGCTGGAGATCAGCCGCCTGTACGAGAAGAACGCCGTCTACCTGGCTGAGACGGCGCAGATCTTTGTGCGAAACGTTAACTACGAGATTCCCGGGGTGCGCAAGCAAATGACCAAACTGGAGCAACAGACAGACGAGAGCCAGAAGCGAGCTCATGATCTAAACAAGCCCGAGACCCAGCTCCTGGCTGAGCACGCAGCGCTGCTGGAGCAACTGGGCGTCAAGGGCGATAACCTGCATGCCGAGTTCATAGAGGTTCTGGCGGGCCTGCCCAACCTCTACACCAAGTCACTGGACGGCGTCGCCAAGGTCCAGCAGGGAATCGATCTGTACGCTGAGGTGAGCGGCCACAAGCAGCCGCTGCCCATTCTGAGCCACCTGGTGGAGTTCGGCAACACCACTGTGTACCAGTACATTCACAAGGAGGCGCCGCTCGCCGTGGAGGAACCGCCGATTAGGTTGAACCTCAGCGAAGGCATCGCTCAAAAGGAGGGGGATAATGTGGCTACTGAGATCGACTTTGGGACGGACGACAACGGTGGCGGAACTTCCTCGACCGTTTCGGCGGAGATAATCGATTACGGCGATTTCGGAGGTGTGGATCTGCAGGAAAATGACGGCGGGAGCATCGACTGGGGAATCGAAAGTGCCCCGGCGGCTGCTGTGGAAATAAATTTCGATATTCCCGTCGAGGAGTATGGCATCGTGGTTGAGGGAACTGGGATGGATGGCGGCACAGCCAAGGGTAAGTGGTCTCCAATGGAAGGCAAGTAAATTCATATTGTGCTCGTTCTAGGCGATCAGGCCTACACCTTGCTGGACTCGCCCAACTATCGCGATCGTTTTCTGGACGAAATCTACGAACTGGAATCATTCCTGCGCCTCCGCCTCTACGAGCTGAAGCAGTTGGAGTCCTCGAGCGACATCATGTTCTCGCTTATGGACAACATCGCAACCCACGATGCGGAGAGCATCAAGAAGATCCTCAACTCTGTGGAGAAAATCATTCAGCAGACATCCGATGAGCAGACGCGACACCTCTTCCAGCTGAAGCACTCGCCAAAGTATGCCAATCTTCTGGCCACCAAGCTGCAGCAAATGACCAAGGCGGTGGAGAAGCTACGATCCACGAGGGAGGCGCTTAAGCAACGAGCCATCGACCTGAGAGAGCAGCGACAGCAGCTGAACCCCGTCCTGGAGGAGCTGGTGGCCCAGACCCGTGCTCTGCAGTCCCACATCGAGAAGGACATATCGAAGCGGTACAAGAATCGGATGGTCAACCTAATGGGAGGTGTTAACTAATGTAAAATCTGTAATGTTAAGGCTGTTAAATAAATGGGAAGAATCTGGCAACAATGACAAATAGCCCTATTTCACTGCAACATTCTCGAGGATGGTCCATTCTAAAAATCCAGTGTGGCTACAGAATTGTAGCAATTGCATTGGTATGGTTTGGGTTTTTAAATTATAGGTTTAACAGCTTAAAGTAATTAAAAAAGGCTTTTGCGACTGGCTTTTTTCAGTAATTTAGTCGTTTGGGGAACACTCCAATTGTTTTTGATTTATGCTAGATAGTCCATCAGTAGTTTATTGAATCTGGATGTATTTGTTATCGGCAAATAAAAACCCCTTTTGCAGTTCGTCCCATTCATTCCCATCCTGCCCAAGAATTACACTAAAAGACGGTATTTGTAAATTTTTTAAAAGAAGTTTATTTATTTTGCTATTTTTATTAAATATACAAATTTTGTTTATATTGTGTTCTTTCTTTTTAATTGCCATCTTGCTTAATTTCTTTTGTTTTTTGTATCCAGAATACAAACCTAATTTTAGTGAAGTTTGTTGTTGGTTTCATTTTTTTGTATGTTTTTTTTGTTTTGTTTTGTTTGTTTGTCCATAAAAGTATCCTTACACATTTAACGTTTTAAACTTTCACTTAAATATACAATTCTTATGTTGCTGAATTTGAATAATTGGTAAAACAAGAACAACTCTGTGATTAACTTAAATGTTTTGTTTGGGGCCCGTCTTGAATTTAAGGAAATTCGTTTTCATTTAAAAAAATGTGGCGATACTTGCAAATAGAATTGGGGGAGCTTGAAGATAACCGGAAATGCTATAGAGCTATAGAGATATACAAGGGATTGGGTGTAAAAAGCCACAAAATGTCGAGGGGAGGGCGGGATATGAACTAGACTTAGGCACTAATCTAACAAAAGTGTGGCTGGCTGGCGGTAATCAGCAGAAAGGCTCTATAAGCATTATCAATTCGTTAACTAAATAGAAAATAACAAGCACTATCGAAAACACAATTAATTATATAGGGGGGGGGAGGGGCCTCATGATATGGTTACAACTTTGTGTGGCGCTAGGCCCGGGCCCGGGCTCGAAGCTTCGTGTACTTTTGTATTGCTACTGTTTGTGATGCCTGATGCCTGACGCCTGACGCCTGACCCGATCCACGCTCAAATCAATCATCTACAGTATATAAGGGTCTCTCGTGGTCTCCGTGGATATCATATGCATATAATGTTGGATTGTTTTGATTATACATCAACGTACGTATTTGTGTAAAGTTGCATTTGCATATAACTTGTATGGTAAAATGTTAAATAAGCATAAAATTTGTTCGAAAGTTGCTTGTGGTCTGCATTATTGTTAGTAGTTGCTTAACACTAGTTTATATGTATCATATAATCTGTATATATATATTTATATATATATATATATTTATTATTTGTAGGTTTAATTTAGGGTTTACTTTGCCTGGCTTAGGTGCTACTATGTATATGTCTGATTTTAGTTATGTATACATGCTTCCGTTTATTTTATGTACTCTTTGTAAATGATTACATTTTATACACGTATCATAGCGCCGGTCGGATTAAAAGTTCTTTATGTTATTGCTCTTAATTTCCAAAAAAACATGTGTGTGGATTGCCCTATCTACATGCATCTCCTTGCCTCTCTACACCTCCACACTCCTCCTCCTACACTTACAATCTAAACGAACTTGTTCCGCTTCCGTTTCCTGTTTTCTGTTTTTCGTTTTCCGTTTTCCGTCTGCTTCTTCAATGAAAAACATCGCCTCTCTTGGCTGGCTCTGTCCACCAGCGGTGGTGATGATGGTGATTCGGCTGCTGCTGCTGATGCTGATGCTGATGGTGCTTCGACTGTCAATCATTCTTCACTGGGTAGTAGATCAAGTCTGGCTGCTGGCCATGCGGCGGTAACTGCTGCATCATGCCGCCCATCATAGGCGGCAGCACCGCCTTTGAGTCGTCCCCCAGCATGGAGTAGCCCACTCCTACTCCCACTCCCACTCCGACGCCGACGCCAACTCCCGTGCGGTCGTAAACGCTGCCGTGCGGAGCAGGCGGCGGCAGCAGATGCGGGTGCAGTGGCGACTGCTGTTGTGCCTGCAGACCACCGTGGGGGTGGTAGGGCTGAAAGCTGTTCTGCTGCTGCTTCTGCTGCTCGCTCACGAGCTGATCACTCAGATGCTGCTCGTAGGCACCACCTACGCCGTAAACGTTGCTTCCACTGCGCATCAAGCCACTAGGGTAGCCGCCGGCAGCGTGATGTTGCTGCTGCTGCGTCGGCTGCTGTTGTTGCTGCTGCTGCGGCAGGTCGAAATTGTACTCCATTGGCGCGGGATTTGTGTCAATGAGATTCGTGAGTATGCTGCCGATATTGTTGTAGTTGTGCGGATCACTGGGATTCGCCTGGGGACCCTGGGGCTGCTGCTGCTGCTGTTGTTGTTGCTGCGCTGCCTGTTGCTGCTGCTGCTGCTGCTGCTGTGGTTGCTGTTGCTGCTGCTGAGGATTTTGGCTAAAGCCAGGCGCCGGCCACATATGCTGGAAGCTCATCAGGTCACCAGCGAGTGCTGGATCTTGTTGTTGCTGCTGTGGCTGTTGCGCCTGCTGCTGTTGCTGCGGTTTGCTTACAGCTTGCTGTTGTTGTTGCTGCTGTTGCTGCTGCGCCGGCGGCACATTCATGGGAAGCCCTAGGAACTCGGCCGAGTCCACGATGTAGAACTTGTTATCCTTGAGCTCCACCTGCTGGTTGTTGGGCGGATTGCCAAAGTTCATGTTGCCCCACGAATCGGAAGCCTGTTGCTGCAGGAACTGCTGTTGCTGCTGTTGTACTGGAGCAGGTTGCGGCGACTGCAGTCTCGCATGCTGGGGGGAATGCGACGGCTGTTGATGCTGCTGCTGCAATTGCTGGGCCGCTGGGTGGTGGTGCAGCGGCGACCGCTGGTTGTGGCGGTGCTGCTGCTGCATCATCAGCTGATGCTGGTGGTGCATAGGCGGCATGTGGTGAGGGGAGCTGAAGTGCGGCTGCGCCTGCTGCTGTTGCAGCTGCGAGGGATGCGGCGGATGGGGACTCTGTGGGGTGTGGCTCCTCAGGTGTTGCTGCTGCTGGGCGAGATGGTGTTGCTGCTGAGGCTGCGACTGCTGCTGCTGCTGCTGCTGCTGCTGATACTGGCTGATCAACTGATGCTGCTGATAGCCACCGGCTGGACTAGCCTCGAAGTGAAATTGCCCATCCTGACCGAAGCTATTCATGCGCTGCAGATGCAGCTCCGCGGATGCCACTCTTGGCTGCGGCGGCGTTGGATGTTGTTGCGGCTGCGGTGGCGGAGTTGGATGTTGCTGGTGCAAGGCACTCTGCTGCTGCTGCTGCTGTTGCTGCTGTTGCTGCTGCTGCTGTCCTGGCTGCAGCTTGTCCGCATTAAAGCTCGGATTGTAAATGGAATTCTGCTGAGATTCACTCGTCGACACCGAGTGCTGCGATGTGGACGCCGTAGAGGACTGCGAGCTGTTGCTACTGACCATGGCCGCATTGAACTGATCTTGTTGCATGCACCCTGGCGTCGTGGACACCGGCGGCGGTGGCGTGGGCGTGGCTGCAGCGCCCTTCTGTTGATGCTGCAGCTGGGCGGTTGCTCCTGCCGCGGCGGCGACTGCTGCTTGCGCTTTCGCCTTGCTCGTCACTGCCTTTTTGCTGGCCTTTACAGGCGGTGGACCAGGCATATCCGGCAGGGAAGCCATTTCTGCTGGAAAGATAAAAGGTTTCAGCTTATGTGACGTGATCTAAAAAATATATAAATACCTTCTTCGTTGGCCTTGGGGAAGCGCTGCTTGCCCTTTTTAGGAGGCGGCGGCTCGTTGCCGTGCGTCGTCTGTTTGTGGCGCACAAGATGCGTTTTCCACTTGAAGGTCTGCGGAGATATCAAGGGGCATAGGTGTAAGTATATAGGTATAAGTATGCTTTTTAATGGTCTCTCACCTGATCGCAATAGTTACAACAGTGCGGACGCTCCTCCGAGTGCGAGGGGAGGTGTCTTTGCAGAGACTTGGCCGATCCGAAGCGCTTGCCGCACAGAGTGCACTTGCACTCGGACACGTCGACGTGGGCATTGCTATAGTGCTCCTTGAGCGCGGGATATGTGTAGTAGGACGAGCCGCACAGGTCGCACACATAGGGCCGCTTAACCTCGGTGTGCAGCTGCACGTGCCGCTCCAGGTTGGCCTTCAGCGTGAAGCGGTTATGGCAAATGTGGCACTCGAAAAAGTTGTCGCGCTTGTGAACGCGAATGATGTGCTGGTACAGGGCGTTCTTCGACTGGAACTCCTCGCCGCACACCTCGCAGATGGCCCCGTCGGCCTTGTGGCCCGTCTCCTCGAAGTGCTGCTGCAGCTTCTTCTGCGGAAATTTTAGCCCGCATTCGCCGCAGGGAAATGCTGAAACAGAAAATGAATCGTTAGACACCGATTGGCACTCTGGGTTGATGCCGATTCCAAGGAACTCCAAACACCGGACTTGGTGAAATTTACATTCGCGGCGACTCACTTTTGATTTCCTTCTTGTTGTGCGACTCCACGTGGGCGTGGAACTGCTGCTTCCGCGAGTACGACTCCCCGCACGTCTCGCACACGAATGGAAACTCCTTCACATGCATCGTCCGGTTGTGGAGGATTACTTCCTGCAAATTAAACACAATTAGTCTCATTATTTCGTAACCAATCCCCTAATGACTTACCTCTAACGTATTCCCGTTCGGCTGTCCGCAGTCGTGACAGAAGCCGGGATGCATCTTGTAGTGGTCCAGCAGGGACTTCCTCTTGCGGTACGACTTGGGGCAGAGCAGGCAGTTGTAGCTGGGCTTGTTCTTCTTGCTGCCGGGCGTCTGACCTCCGCTGCCTCCACTGCCGCTGCCGTGCTGCGATGGCGGCGCCTGCAGGGAGGTGCTGCTGCTGCTGCCGCCATCGATCAGCTGCTGCTTGGCCGCTTCCAGCTCGTCCAGATCGTGTTCCAGATCATCGTCATCCTCGTCGGGCGACAGGTCATTGTCGTCCAGCTCCAGGGAGGAGTTCAACTGGCTGCCCATAGGAGCAGTGTCTCCCAGATTCGACAAGGCAGCTAGAGCCGGCATTTGACGACTGGCGGCCATCATGGAAGTTCCATGCTGTGGAAACCCCTGGCCCTGTCCCTGCATCATCGGATGTTGCATGCTCACGTGATGCTGATGCTGCTGCTGCTGCTGCTGCTGTTGCTGCATCATTCCACCCATCATGGTCAGGGGATTATTGCTTGAGTTGTAGTGGTTTGGCTGCTGGTGCAGCTGAATCTCGCTGGCGTGACACGAACTGCCGCTCGGCATGATCACATTGGCATTGCCCAGGGCCTGGCCGCCCTTCGCCTCCCTGTTTTCCAATGACATGGACATTGGCAGGTGGTGCGACGGCTTCAAGGACGCTCCCGCCTGATCCTGCGCCTGCAGCGTTAATTGGGGACAATGCAGACTGCCATTATTGTTGATATTATTATTATTATTATTGTTGTTGCTGATACTATTGCTTGACGTAAGGCCGTTGATCACAAGATTTGCGCTGCTGCTGCTACTTCTGAAAGCAAAGATTAGCCAAAAGGATTAGCACACACTCTAAGAAATACCATAGCACTTCCCAGGCCTTACAGGCTTACAGGTTTTATAGTCGGTACTAAACAGAACTCAACGTAATTAGTAAATTAATGAGTATAAAACGGTTATACAACTGTTATACAACTGTAATACAATTGTTATACAACTGTTAGAAATCTGTTATAATACCTTTAAAAAACTTGTATCTTATTATTTCTTCTGTTCTCGTTTAAGAGGTCTACTCTTTAGAATTATTTATCAAAATGCTTTCACCTGCCAGCCTGGGAAAGTGTAAGCTATTTCCATGATAGCAAAGGATACTCACAGGTGATGCGAATGATGACTATTGTTCTCCAGGACCACCCCGCTGCTGATGCTGATGCCATTCCCATTACCGGCGCTCCCACTCCCGCTACTACTGCTGTTGCTGCTGTGCCCGCTGGCGCTGTTCACACTGTCCAGGACACTGCCCGCGCCAGCCAACATGTCATCGGTCTCGAGCTCCATCTCCAGACCATCGATCAGACGACCCGCGCCTACACCCTCGTCAATGAACTCCTCGAACTTCATAATCTCTTGGGCAGCCGACGACAGCTGCGATTCCGTTTCCGACTCCAGTTCGGAGTCGCCAAACGAGATGGCCGGCAGCTGATGCTGCCGCTGAATCTCCTCCAGCTGCTGCTGCTGCTGAATCTCCTCCATCTGCTGCTGCTGGATCTCCTCCCGCTGCTCCTCCGGCTGAATTTCTTCCACCTGCTGCTCGCTCTGCTTCATCATGCTGATCAGCTGACGGCGCTCCCGATGACGGCGCCACTCCTCTAGCCGCTGCTCGCGCAGCTCCTTGAGGACGCGCGCCGAGGGCGTGGTTCCCAACAGGCGCCCGTTCACCACAAAGTTCTCGTAGAACTGCCGTAGGAACGGCTTGTGGTGCTGGCTGAGCGCCATGCGCAGCAAAGCCCGGAACTGGGCCTTGAAGGCCCGCTCGCTGAACTCGCCGGTGCTGTGGTGATAGCGCATCGTGTACTGGCTGTCCTCGTGGAAGATGTAGCCCTCTCCCAGCCGAGAGCGTGCCTCTTTTCGCCGCACACTCGTCACGGCCAGGTGCATGTTGTTGGTGCGCTTCCTCTTGACCAGCTTGCCGTCGCTGCTGTTGCTGTTCGAATCCTCGGCCAGCTGGTCCTCGTCCTCGAAGGTAGCCGCATACTTCCGTTTGACCAGCAGGGAACTGGATCCGGTGTGGATGAGGTCCAGCGGATCGCCGGGGCCTAGGGCCAGGGCGTCCACATTGTTGCCAGCATTAAACTGCAGGGAAGACGAGTTTTGGGTGTCAGCATCGTCAAGGAAGTCCTCTTCCTCCTCCTCGAGGCACAGGAACTCCTCCTTGCAGAGGATCTTCTCGAAGTTCTGGTTCAGATCCGTCGATCCCGACTCATCCTCGTCGTTCTCGCGCTTGATCTCCGCCTCGCCACCGGCTCCCGGTTCCTTCTTCTCTTTCTTGGCGGTCAGCAGCAGCTGCAGCTGCTTCGTCCTCGCTAGCTCCAGCTGCTGAGCCCCACCTCCACCTCCACCTCCGCCTTCTCCGCTGTCATTGGCTGCAGCTATGTGACTGAACAGATTCCTGACGACTTGGTCGCAGGCCTCCGGATATTTGCACTTAAGAGTCTGCAGCAAGAATTGAATAGCATCGCACCGCAATGCCGTGTTGAGGCTGTCCAGTAGATTTAGTGACTGATCAACCTGCAAAATAATAAACAAAGTAATTAATATTTGTGTCAATACAAAATATTCGTATGTACATGCATAGAATATTTGATTAGATATTAAGTTTCAGGGTAATCAGAGTCTGAAAATTATACTTTGATTTAAATTTTAATGTTTTTATGATGCTAAGTGTTTTATACATCCATTTCCGCTTTAATAAACCGGCTTCATTCCCGAACATCAGGTCACACTATTAATCTGTCCGAAACTGGTACAGACCAGGTAAACTTGTCGTAAAAGCAAATCAGTTTTCTCGACGCCTGTAATTTATCTGAAATCTACTTTACACGGAGGCAGGTCCCTGTTAATAGCAACTCTAACATTGTCTATCGAGTAAACTAAATTTTCCTAACAGCATCTTTACCTCTCCGAGAAATGTTAACAGGGAGGACCTTAAAAAAAGCTCTTGTGAGATCAATTAATTTAATTAACTTATTTAATTTAAGTAACTGTTATTATATTTATAAATTTTTCTAAAATAAAACCATAAAACAATAATTTTAATTATGGCCTGATGTAAATAAACTCTTTATTTGATGATATTATTTCGATTTATATATTTGTGACTGATGTAAGTGAGACTTCTATTAATGAAGAATTGACTATTACCCCAAAGAATTGCAGCTGGTGTAGTTCTTTGGTCACTGTGCTTAAATTATTGCGCTAGTGGAAATAAATTACCAACTTCCGCTTGTAGCCGACCATTTTCACGGCAAAAACAACAAACTGCGGAATGTGGTGGGTGGAAGAGATTCGCAGGGTTGCCACCTTAATACGGGACATTTGTTAGTCCCGCTAAAGGCCCAATTAGAATTGTCATTTGTTTCAATTAAACGACCAAACTCTCTCACACAGACACAGACACACACAGGCACAGTTCTAGGAATAACTGTCGTCAAACACAATTACTGATTATGATTTTCCAAACAATTTAATGCAATTAGAGCGGGAGAGCTGGAGAATGTAAGATTGGAAGAGAGGAGGAAGAGAGAGCGTGCGCTTCAATGAAATGAAACGTAGACAGCACGGCGACAGCGACGTCGACAGCGCTGCCCGCGCAAGCGATTAGCACAAAACAAACACACACACACACACACACACACACACAGAAATAGCGAACGAAGATGGCGAAAATAGAAAAGAAAAACAAAAAACAGCAAAGCGGAGGCAGAGGCAGCGGCAGAGAAATTAAAACAGCGCACAATTTGTGCTACTTTTCCCCATTCCACAATGTTGCTATTATGTATGTATGTATGTGTGGTGTGAGCGTGTGTGAATATTTGCAGCGATTTGTAGTTGTTACAAACACAATGTGGAGCTCTCTGCCCGCGGCTCTCCCACCACCCATCCACCCACTGTGCGCGCGGGAGAGGGAAACAATAGGGACACCGAAAGGGGCAAGAAAGAATGGGAGAGGGAAGAATAGGCGACGACGCAACTTTGAAATGCTCTAAAAACAAAGATACCCTACACATGTACAAATTCTTATTTAGCACAATAAAAACTATAAGTCATTGATACCTTACCTAGATAAAAACAAGAAGGGAAGCTAGCTTCGGCAAGCCAAAATTTATATATAATAAGTAAAATTAAAGGATCATATTTAGTTTTGATCCGAAATCATATTAAAAATATTACAAATCGCCCAATTTTTTCGATTGATCTCATAGCCACTACAAGATGTAGATATTAAAATGTATGGCTATAATAAAATTAAATGACCATACAGTAAGTTTTAATCCGATATCTTTAAAATCAACGATATCTGCTCATTTGGCCTGATAGTTCCTATGGCAGCTATATGATATAGTCGTCCGATCTGGCCGGTTCCGACTTATATACTAATGGGTATATAGACATGGCTGGATCTTCTATATACTTTATGGGTACGGAGATGCTTCCTTCACTGCGTTCCAAACTTATGACTAAAATTATAATATCCTGCATGGGTATAAAAATGATAGTTTTTCTACACTAGCCTACACTTACTATCTTTGGTTTTTAATAAAAAAAAGGAAATATTTTTAAATGCAACGGTGTTATCTCACTGAAAGTTAGTACTTCGATTTTACAAGTTATTTATTTTAATTTTTTTCTTTTAAAAATGTATCTAGGGTTCATACTAGTGTTTTATACACGTAACCCATGCGAATAAATAAAGGAACTTGTATAGATTGGTAACGGTTATATTCCTGATCAATATTACTTATTACAAGCAACTGAGGGATTAACGGCTATTGGTTCTCAATAATGCGCGCCAAAATAGTTATACACACTTTTTTAGAAATTAAACTCAGAAAAAATCGTTAAAGACCTTGTAGCACAGTAATATTAAATAGAGAAGCCACACTAACTTCAGCAAGCGTTACGGAGTTGTAACCAAATTCTTTTTTCAAAAATATCGGAATATTCGGTTGGAAGATAGGCCATAGGTGAAAAATGTCATTGTCTTCTAATTTAAAGCAAAAGCTTTGGGTCCCGAGTATCTTACAGTAGAGCATACTTGACTTTTTTACTGCTTATTATAAATAGATTTTTATTTTTATTACACAATCTTTTGCTTCTTTTATGATATTTTATGTAAATAGAATAACATTATATTATACTTAATCTCGAAAATATATTTAAACCCATTGTGAAACAAAGTTATGTAAATATATCAGACTTTGTTGTACAGACTTTGTTGGAGCCATATTTCATTTGCATTTGTAAGACCAGAATTTCGTAATGAAAAAATCAAAGGTCCTAATTAAACATATGTATATGATGCTCATTAAGGACTGATACATATGTACATAAATATAGTTTATTGGTCTAGAACGTTATCATTTGCTTCTATTCATAAATAAGATTTACAATTATAATGGATTTAGGACCACCATTTAATGTTTTTGTTTGGTTTGAAAAGAAAAATCCGCGTTGAGTACGTTCTATTGTCGTAATTTATGTATACTTTTATGAACAATAACCTTAAATAAAATATGTATTTATATTTCTGAGCTAATGAAAAGCAAATAATAAATGTTTATAAAGGTTATTTAAATGGGCTACGCTTTATACATTTGTAGATATTTATGTGTGTATGCATGTTTATAAAGCGATTATAACAGCAGCGAAAAAGTGTAATTCAGACCCTACTTTCTCCCAGTCAAACGTTTTTGAATCCATCAACTTGAAATAAAATACAAAACGGTAATAGATCACAAAAGAGTTTAAACCGGGGCTATTAACCGATATTTAATATACTATATAATCTACCGACTTCATCCGATGGGCAACGCTGTGATTCGTGCGTTTTATTTGTCAATAAAGTTGTTGTAAATTTAGATGGCAGATAACACAAACTTACCACAAGTACGAGCACACACATGCATGCATTTATAAACTTTAATAAACTTAGTTCGAACTTAGTGAGGCAAGAGATAGAGAGGGGCATTGAAAAAACGGGATAGACGGAGAAAAAAATAGCTTAAGAACGTGAAATGCTAGGAAAAAGCAAATGCAAATTAGATTTTTTGTGTTCTAATTAAATTTTTACCAGTATGTGTGTGCTGTTATGCTCATATCTGTGTACACACGCATAAGGACAAAGTAATAGGTACACCAGAATGACAACTTTTCCACGTCCATGAATATAACTAAGAAAAAAAAGTATCTAAAGTTCCCATTTAAAAGAAAAAGAATAGATAGGATTCGTAACATTTTAATGCTATAATGAATCCCTGCTGTTACATAGATATGCATAAATATTCATATATGGATAAACAATATAGTGGCATCAGTATTTTGTATATTATTCATCCTTAAAATGACTACGGTTTCTTATTAACACTAAAATAATCGCAATAATAAAATAAAATAACAATAAAAAATTCCAAAAATTACACTAATTGTAGAAGAGTAAGCATAACTTCTTAAAAAAACTGACAATATTATAGAACTTTGTTGGATATAATGTTATTAGTCCAGTTAAGTTGTTTCTTTCAACTTTTAGAAACACTTTGAAGCTATTAAATTAAATAATTTGTAATCATGATAATAGGAGTGCCACTATGCATGTTTACTTCTTCTGTTGTGTGTGCCAGCTTTTTAAATTATAATAAATTAAAAGCTAACTGCAGCAACCCGAAGTATATATACCCTTGCAAATTAATTTAAGCAATTCAACACGTATATATTGCTATAATTAAAAAAAAAGGATCTCATATTAAGTTTTATTCAAAAAATCGCTTAATTTGGCCCGGTCGTTCCTGTGGCAGCTATGAGATATATTCGTACTATACTTACTATAAACTAACTGCAATAGAAATAAGTCTATTCTGAAAGTTTTAAGCCGATTGCTCAGAAACTGAGTTTGCCTAGTTATATTCGCAAACTCAGATACTAACAACTTGTTATACCCGGTATTCATAGGGAACAAGGGTATTAAAAGTTAGTGCCAATCGAGAATGTATGTAACAGGCAGAAGGAGAAATCTCCGACCCTATAAAGTTTATATATTCTTGATCAGCGTCACCAGCCGTGTAGATTTAGCCATGTCCGTCTGTCTGTCCGTGTGAAACAACAGATCTCAGAGACTATAAGAGCTAGAGCTACCAAATTTGGTGACAACATTGGAATCTGTTGCACGCAGATCAAGTTTGTTTTAAAATTTGGACACGCCCACTTCCTCGCCCGAAAATCATAAAAAGCGGTATGTAAGCTATAATAGTAATTTTTGCCTTAAAGTAAATAGATATAATAAATAAGTAGGCACTCGCGGACGTGTTTTAAAAACTTGAGTAAAATCGGATGGTAATCATGAAAGTTGTTAACCAATAAAGTTTCTGTGTATGCTTATTCTTCTTCTCCCAAAAGCTAAGAACTCAGACACTCGAAAAGGGTTCCGTAGCATTGAGTCAAAACAAGAGGTCCATAGTCACCCTCTCGCTCTATCGCATTGCTCAGGAATACTTTCCGAGTGTCTGAGCACATAGCTTTTGAGAGAGAGTGTCAGTGCGTGTTGCGCAACATGCCCCTAGCAACATTTGTCTTTTTTGAATGTTGCTCAACATGTTTCTAGCAACTTTTGTCTTCATTTCTCAACATTTTCTTTTTTCCATGTTCATGACTATTTTAATTTAACCCACAATGCTTTGGGTACCGGGTATCTCACAGTCGGTCACACTCGACTGTAGCTTTCCCACTTGTTTTATTTATTTCTTTATGTGGAAACAAATAATGGATGAACTAATCTTTAATGAAGGCATACAAATGAACATTATACGATAACCACAAGTCGAAAAAATACTTTTTCACGCACGAATTAAATTATCAATCATACTGATAGGTCGTCAGAGAAATAACCAAACATCCTCTGTTCGAATGAATCTTAAAGTTGTGGAAAAGGCTTTGTTAATATGTCAGTACAATTCAAAATAATGCATTTAAGCTATTAGGGGCCGGTTTCTACCCTCACACAAACTACCTAATAGCTACATATATGTCCGGAATAGATAATCCCAAAAAAAAAAACTTATCGTAATGCAAATCAGTTTTCTGCTCTCTAAAATTGATCTGAACGTCAAAGAATAAAATAGTTTTGTTAACTGTGCTGTTACCTATAACGGCTGGAAGACCCAAGAGTGCTGTAAGGCGCAAGAGCATGGTTGTTTTTGGTTATCGTAACCACTTCTTCAATTGGTTATCGGAAATTTGCTGTTATTTTGCCAAGCAGGAAGTTTTGAAAGGGCGTCGAGTCCCTGTTAAAGAAAGCTCTCACATTTACACGACAGACATCATACATTTTCTTAGCCGGGACTTTATCTGGCCGCGAAACTTTGATAGTGAGGATAGAAACCGGCCCTGAATACTGAGAAATGAGAATAACAGGCTAGGCATGCTTTTCCTACTATAGCCTAGGGGCAATACATTGGATCAAGGAGATCATGGATAGTCCTGAGAAAGGAAGTTGGTCAAAAGAAAAGCATCAATGTTCCTGAACTATGGAAGACAGTAAGAGCTGATTAAAGCGACGAAATTGGAAATTCGTATGCCATGGCGCTGTGATGCATTTATTATTTACAATAAATCCTTTTAGCATCTTTTTTCTGATTTTTAATTTTAAGTACACTGTATGCTTGTTTCTAGGAACATGTGTGTGTGTGTATTCGCAGCAGGGTATGGCATATTCGGTGGGTCTGGGTGATAAATGCCTCTTCCATCTTGATTTATTCCGCTTTAGTTGCTGCACAGAAATATTTAGTTCGTTTGCAATTGTTATGTACCTGTTCATAGCACACATAAAGGCCCAAAGAGCTATCTTCGAAATACTTATGTACACATGAGCACACCGTACGAACATGCATATATATACTCTTTAGTGTTCAGATGGGTGAAACGCTGGGGCGGTGGCAAGCGGTGGCCGGGGGGATGACGTTGGCTGCATTTTTAGCAAAATTTATGTTATACATTTCGTGAGCTCCATCTCCCTCGCACTCGAGCACACATTAAAGCTCTCAAAGTGGAACTCACACAGCCATACACACATACACGAACGTCCAAATAGTTGTACTAATCAAATAAAAATAGCATTTACATCGCCCGCTCTCTTTCCCTTTTTTCAGAGTTTTATTAATGAAATTGGCACAGCAAAACACAGTGGAAAGGATAGGGAAAGAAAAACATGTCGTAAACTCAATTAAGAGCGATAAAAACTTTAATTGCGTTAGTGCAAAACAGAATTAATTAAAAACCACAAAACAACTAGGTATCGAGAGAAAATTTTATTTGGAACTGAGTGGGAAACTTAATTAAGTGTTATTCGTGGCGTGACGTAGAATTAATTTAATTCATTTATTTTACTTTAAATGCATTTAAATCGCTGAATTTAAATCTTATTAACGGTGAAATTAATTAAAACGGTGCCCTACAAAAGGCAACAGAAAACTTGCTTCACTGTGCGGCGCTGTTTACTATTCTTCTTCTTCCACTTGTGCTTTGCTTCGTACATTCGTACTCGATTGGCCCTCTCGCTCGCACTTGCATGTGAAATGCCTCGAATTTATATGCATGCAAGAGGAGGAGAGAACTCCTCAATCTCTCCCCCTTCCGCTTCCCCTCCCACAAACACACAAAACAACAATACAAACACACAAAAACGGAGGGAGAGAAAGAAATACAATCATACTCTTGCTCTTGGGGCTCAATTTTGGATTGTTGTTGTTGCTGCTGCTGTTGTTGGCTGTCGGATTTTGTAGTATTTGTAGTATTAGTATTTATGTAAATGTAAATGTGTTTGTGTTTGTGTGTGGATGAAGTAAATGTAAATGTTGTTATAAACTAATAAAAATAAAAATAAATATTTTCTCAAAAATAACGACGGAAAACAAAACAAAAGTGAATAATAGCAATGATGAAATGGGTCGAAAAGTGGGGAGTAGCAAGCAAAGCAAAGCAGGCAAAGCGACGGTGAGGAGGAAGAGAGGCAGAGAAAAGGGGAGGAGGTGGGGAACTACAATTCATTTTAGAGGCAAATAGAAAAAACAAAAATAACATTATGTGGCACTCGGCGAAAGGGGAAAGAAAAGGGGAGAAAGAGAAGGCGGACGAGGAGGAGGCAAATGGAAATGGAAATGGGAGTGGTATGGGTTTCGCCTTTGAATAGGGATAGGTGGAGTGGGCGGCAGAAAAGGGGCGGGATGCGGTTGGGAGATGGAGCAAAAGACTCGGCGGAAGTTCAGTGTGCGTGTGTGTGTGTGCTGGTGGGTGGGAATTGTGCAAGAAGTGATTGGGGATGGGTTGGCTTTCAAAGCTTTTAAAATAATAAAGCAAACACAAATAGAGGGGAATTTCAGAACCACCCTTCCGCCGGCTACACTTAGCCGAAAAATACGCGATCAGCCCGGCCCTGCCTTCCACATCGCGCTTTCTTAATCAAACTCAAGTTGACCGCAATTCCCGCTCAAACTCATTAGCAGCGTCTCTTTGTTTACCTCAGGTGATTCGCATTTCCAATTGGATTGGATTGGCAAAACTACATTTTTTTTTTGTTTTTTAATCGGGACGACCTTTTCACACTACAACAGCAACAATAAGAACGACATACAACAACAACAATAAATACGGCCAGTGCACACTGTACTTCACTTCATTTGTTATCTGTCCTCCACCTCCTCTTCTATCGCGCTCTCTCGCTCGCTCTTTCTATCTTTCTCTCGCACTGCCGCTCTCTTTCTTGCCTACGCATTACACGTTGTTTTGCTGCTCTCTCAATTAGACAGTCACGCACACATACAAGCACACCAATTCAGCTGCTTGTGTATGTGTACTTGATATCATGATGGTGATGAAGAAGAAGAAGGGGAGGGGTGACGGTAATGGTAAACATTATTTAATTACCAGTAATTTAAAATCCAACTGTGTAGTTTTGTTATCCATTTTGTTGTTGGTTTCTGCATTTGGCTGAATTTTATTTATACGTTTCACTCTCTCACACACACAAACACGCGCGCACAGAATCTCACTCGCTCACACATGCACACACACACGGCCAGGCATTTGTGTGTGTGCTTTTTTTTATTATTTCGATTTTTCTTTAGCCCGTGCTTCGCGTTTCTTCTTGCTTCGCTGTGGCTCAGCTTTTTTTTTGTGTTATTCCATTCTCCTCTCCTTTGCTTTTGACTTTTCGTACGTCGCTCTCGTTGAATATTGACAACATTGAGAAATTCCCATTGGTTTTTTCACATTTTTCCGCTTTCGCATGGATGCTTATGGGGATTTTGTTATTGCATAAAGCGAGCACATGAAATATTTAACAACCGTGCACTTATTTAGAGCTCTTTCTGCTTGCAACTTTCTGTGGCACGCACACATACACGCGCGCTCACTGCTACTGCTGCGTATGAAAAAACGTTTTCCCATCCGTTTTCCACGCGCTCGCCGCTGGCTAAACTCTGTTTTCACAAGAAGCCCTTTGATGAAACCGATAAATTATTAGATTAGCAGTAAATTTTGCATTTTTTGACAGCAACAGCAAATAAAAAGCGACGGAATTTTTCTCAAAATGTTTTGTACGGTATTTTTTTAGTGACTGGCCGATGGCGGCCATTTTTAGGACGTTTTTCCATTACGCTGTGACGCAGACTTGAGAGCCTTCGACGCGGGAGTGAGAAGTGAGCATGAGTGTAACCGGCCACACAGGGCAAGCAAATACTAACAAGTGGAGAGAAATTTTTAAAATTCATTCTTTCTTTTAAGATTATTCTAGTAATAACGTTTCTAAATTGACTCGTTATATTAACATATATTATTTACTTGCATATAAATAAATTTCGATAAATATTAGGATAAAATTATAACAAAATAAATTACAAATTTCGGCTAATAGGGCAACACTGTGCACAATGATTGTTTAAAATTTTTAAGCGACTTCAAAATAAAAACAAATAAAATGCAAATCAGATATTTGTGGTTTTTTGAAATTTTATTTCACACTCCTCGAATACAAAAATCAGTAATTATGCATATAGCTATCCACCAGAAATCAGAGAGGCGGCTTTAGGGCTTGGCCTGCTGCTTTGACTGCTTCTCCTTCTTGGCGGCCTCGGCCTCCGCTTGCAGCTTGTTGTACTTCTCGATCAGCTTTTCCACGTCGGGCTTCTCGAGGACACTATACACGGTGGCGTTGTCCACACGCTGTAGCGTGGCCATCTCCACCTTTTCGGGCGTCAGCTTGGTGGTATCTAAGGTCATGCTTAGCACCTTGACTGCCAGGTCCTTGGCATCCTCCAGAGTCAGCTTAACGTTCTCCTTGTCGGCCAGCTCCTGCTTTAGCATTGAGATGGCGGCTCCGAAGTTGTTGCCGATACAAGTGGCCTTCCATCCGCCGTAGTTGCCGCTGGGATCTGACTGGTACAGCTGGTACCCGTACTTGTTATCCCAGCCCATGTAGAGCAGTGAAACGCCGAAGGGGCGCTTGCCGCCGTACTGAGTGTAAGCCTGCTTGATGTCGCACAGGTGCGAGACGAGCTGCTCGCAGGGAATCACCTCGCCGTAACTGAACTGGTAGCGCTGGGCGATCAGGCGCAGCTCGGCGGTCAGCACATTGGCATCGGAAGTAATGCCAGCCACGGAGCAGACCATATTCCTGTGAGCAAAGCGATATCATTAGTATCATTTCAGCTTAGGTCATTCTCTAGGTATCTAGTTTGTTTAAATCAATTGAAAATATTAACACCTCTAAAGCTATTTTATGAATTTCCTTGCAGGTAATTGCTTTTCTTGTATAAATCCAGCCTGTTAGCTGAAAATATTTACATTTGAAGCAAACTGGAACTAGTGATTACCGCAGATAAAGCATAGTTTGAAATTAGGCAAGACTCAAATTTAAGTGCAGTCACCTACTATTTGATAAGAAAAGTAATCAGTAGCTGAGAATGTGCATATTTCACAGGAACTTAAAAACGAAAACATAAAACCGGTTAAGGGTTCCCTTAACAGTGGAAATATGGTAAATGTGAAATAATCGAAATCCTGAAAATTTGCACAGGTCGTTCCTGAAATCCACATAAGCTCTCATTGTCTTTCTGCAACATCCTTATTTCCGCACTCCGAAGCCAGGAATCTAGACTCCCTACTTACTCATTCAGGCGGTATATTTTCTCCGATGGAATGGCGCTGTCCAGCAGTTTGTTTGTGCTGCGGCACTCGGCGGCGAGGAGGATGCCGTCCTCGGCCAGGATGCCCAGGCAAGTACCGGCGTGAGAAATGGCCTCCATGGCGTACTCTACCTGGTAGAGGCGGCCCTCCGGCGAGAAGATCGTGGTGCGGGAATCATAGCGGCGCGCCTAGCAAATGAGACACGGACAGATTAGCGCATTCGTCTACTTCAATGACAAGGGAGCATTTTTGATGATCGGTGTGTACTTACCATTTTTGCCAAATATATAAATTTACAAGTTTGTTTTGCAAAACGAACAGAAATTACTTGTCATTCAGTGTAGCCGAAGTGTGCCCAGCGCTCCTTTAGTTCATAACACTATATCGCCCCGAAAAAATGGCTGTATAAGGCACACTTTTTTGACATGTCGTCCAACGGTCAGACTGGATTTCCGGCGGGAAATGAGATTTACATGTTTTTTTACGTAAATCGTAATTTTCTGCAGTTAAGCTGAAGCTTATGCTCGCCAGTTTGGGGGTGGCCCCGGCACGTTTTCTGAGATGAAAGCCGGGAAATGAGCGAAAAGCTGGTAGACAAAGATTAGAAAGCCGGTCCAAACAGTGCTGCCAGACTGTTAGTCCGTCCGCTACTGTCTCTTTTCAAAATATGTTGATGTTTCTAGAGAGTTTAAAACTATCGTATTTGCAGACAATTGGCAAAATGGGTAATTTTCTATTATACGGGCCCCTTCCAAAAAATTTAAAAAAAAAACCAAAGATAGGGTGTGCCTTAACATACATTTGGGTATAAAAATTATGTTGGGGACGCTCTTAGTTTAGTCACAATAAATCTTTAAAGTTTTGCCTAATTCCCATACAAAATGTGTAGCAAACACGCACACAGACAAATGATGAATACACAAAATTCAAGCGCCTGTCTGTGTATCGTCGCGGTACAGTGGGCTGTGCAGTTTAAAATTTTTGTTAAATTGTGCTTAGCGTAAATACTATATACGAGTATGTCGACATTTTGCACATTTTGAATACATTTATGCGAGAAATATAAATAAAACAAAAAGTTGACAACGTAAAATACGTAGTAATTAACGACTTTTCAATATTAAGACGTACATTTGAGTATAAAAAGTATAAGGAGAATTTTATAGTAAAGAGCATACAGTTTGATGAGGTAAGAGAAGAGTATTGCTGTGATCATTAGGTCAGAGAGAACGTAAAGCAGCACCGCAGGCGAAAAATTTTTTGGCTGCGGGACTACTTTAAGTAATCCTAATAAATTCTTTTTTTTTAACCTATGTTATTTTGCACAGCCAATCTTTGCTTTTGACATTAAACAAAAATAAGGACATGGAAGGTCCTTTATAATTTTATATATAATATGATCTTAATATTGAAATACAAAAAAAA
>VNJZ01000226.1:0-14697 GCA_008042795.1 Drosophila asahinai | reverse complement strand
AAAAAAAAAAAAAAAAAAAAAAAAATGGAATTAAAAAGTTAATTACTACGAATTTTACGTTGTCAAATTGTTGTTTTATTTATATTTCACGCATAAATGTATTCAAAGTGTGCAAAGTGTCGACATATATAGTATTTACGGTACGCACAATTTGACAAACATTTTAAGCTTCACAGCCCACTGTATTTTGTATGGGAATTAGGCAAAACTTTAAAGATTTATTGTGACTAAACTAAGAGCGCCCCCAACATAATTTTTATACCCAAATGTAAGTTGAAACACCCCCTATCTATGTTTTTTCTTTTTTTTAATTTTTTGAAAGGGGCCCGTATAATAGAAAATTACCTTAAGATTAATCAGTTTTAAATCTTTAAACGCATTCCGCCCAAAATATAGTCTAGTTATTTAAGGTTGGTACTACGATTAAACATAGTTCTAAATTGCTAGTGCTTTTCGAAGCAAAAAAATACAGTTTCCCAAAAGAGCAGCGTTTGGGTTGAGATATATTGTTGTTTAAGTAATAAGTGATAATATTTTAAATATAAAAGAATTTTTAAATTGAGCTTTGAACAAAAGATTGGAATTATTTTCATTGTAAAGAAATGGTATTTGTAATAATAAAAATAGTACTTTTTGGTATGAAAATCCCGGCCAGGTGGTATTTCTACCGGATAGGTCGCGGTCACACTGCTTGTGCAATTGTATTGGAGGACGCGGGAATTGTTTAACTTGATCATCGTTGTCATTCGAAAACATGGGAGATCTGCTCAGCGTATGTAGAATGAGGCGTTTCGTATTCAATAATTAATGTATATTCTACCGGTGCGCATGCAGAACTCCGAGTTTTTCAAAAAGCTGGGCGTGGACAGCTCCAATCAGTGGATCCTCTACGATGAGCAGATGGAAAAGTTCTTCAAGTTCCTGTCCGAGAGCATTACGGATGTGAATATCCTGACTGAGCGACAGGTCCTGGAGCGGGCAGAGATGCAGCACCGGGAGGAGTGGCTAGGTGCATCGGCTCGAGAGCAAAGGCTACTGCAGATCGAGTCGGAGAGCCCGGGTCTTCTAAACTATAGTCAGCAAGATGTTGACGCCCTGACCTCGGGGATCGAAGCTGTCGAGGAGGCTACGAGGGAGTATGCCACGCTGTTGGAAGACATGCTGTAAGGGGTTATTTCATGGGATCAATAAACCATTTACATGTTCCCATTACATGTTCTTCCAGAAACAACAAGCATTCGATAAATAACCACCTAAGCGAGCTGGAGTGCGCTGCCTCCGAGCTTCAAACTATGGAGAAGGATTTGTTTGCCGAGTGTCAGTCAAAAGCCAAGCAATTGGAGGAGCTGCAGCGTGAGAACTGCCGGCTGAGCGGCGAGGCCAAAAAAGCCTTCACCTCCCAGCAGATGCCTCCCGTTTTTATGCATCAACTGCAACTGGAGCAGTATTTCAACAAGTGCCACTCGTTCATGCAATTCTTTACGCTGTATGTTAAGGAGAACTTCAAAATCCAGGACTACGACGAGTTCCAAAGCGCAGAGGCAGATCTACTGCAGGAAAAGAACAAGTTGGAGGATTTGCAAAACGGGTAGGCACAGTACACCCACCAGTCGTGTGTCATGACGATCGTACTTACTGTTGTATCCATTTTGCAGCATCCAGTATTATGCACTGTCCTACATCAGGAAGAGGGCAAAGGCCAAGGCCACACAGGCCCTCATCGATCAGCTGGACCTCAAGCAGATTCACTGCCTTAGCCTGGCAGACATGGGGCGCGAAATGCACGACCTGCAGCTGCACAACGAGAACCAGCTGAGCGTACACGACACCCTCTTTAGTGATCTCACCAACCACATTCAGCAGCATACCCAGCGGCGCATAGAGCTGGTCCTCTACGAGAACACTAAACTAAAACTGGACCGAGCGTTGCGGAGGCACGAGAGCGACAGAAAGCTAACCAAAATCATATCGGATGCCCTGTCCAATGCCGAGTTGCTGTGGATCGCCATTCAGCTGGACTGCGACAAGAAACGCAATTGCCTGGACACCTCGGAGGAGCTGCGCAGTCAGGCCCAGGCAACGTGGCAGCGGGTTCAGACAATGCGCTCTGCCAATGCCAGCCACCAGGGCGTTTGTGCCCACTTTGTGCAGGAGATTGCCCATTTGTTGTCAGCCCATCTGGGGCATAGCGTCAAGGCTGGCGAGGCCAAGACTTGCCTCTTTGAGTACGAGAAGTTTGGACGCCTGCTCTCCTATTCCTTCCAGAGCATGCTCAACAGGAAGTCATGTGTCACAGCCCAGGATCAGCTGTCAGAGCTGTGAGTTGCCCGTAGTATCTTCATATTGACACCTAACGAACACCTAATTGAACTTGCAGCAAGCGCCTGGAACAGACCCTCCGTCCGTTTGTCTACGATTCCCCCATTGAGCAGCCCATGTTTGAGAATGTTCGGCATTTGAACGGTATTTTCAAAGTCATCCAACAGCACAGTCGCCTGGATGAGGCCGTGCGAACTCTGCGCACTGATTTCCAGGAACACATTGTCGGCCGCATGGTAAGTTTGGAAGTGGGCAGAAATAATAATAAATATAAATAAATAACTCACTTTCCGTTCCAGGACAGGGATAAGCTTTGGCGCTATAGCGTGGTTCTATGGATCTGGTTCCTCACTGAGCCGCAACGCATGATGTATGCCATTGAGGAGGTAAAGAAGGCAGCCGCTGGTGGGATCCGCCCTGGTGGCGGCCTGCAGCGCAAATGAATTTAGTCGAATCTGGTCAGTAAATGAATTGTAAATTGATACGAATTAAAAAAGACTCCACACTATGATGGTAATATTTAAAAATGTAATTTTGTGTGTCGAAAGTTGTGTTAAAATATTAAAATTTGAGCTGAATGATGCAAATAAGCAATATTATAATTGATGCCTGTCCAAAAAAGGTTAATTCAAATTTTAAACCGTAGTTTTCCGCATAAGTAAAATTACCTAATCTGATGAAAGAGTTTTAAACTATGTTATTTTCTCCATTGAAACGTTATTTAAAAAATAAAAATAGAATACTTTAATTTAAGAAATAAAATAAACATTTTAACCTTTTGTTACGTTTGTTGTTACGGAGATTAAACTGGGAACCTCATTGTCACCTGCCATCCTACGACGACTGCGCCTATTGGGCCTGCCCTTGCTAAGGGATCGCCAGACCTGCCATGGAGTGATCTTCCTGCTCAAATTAATCACTGGCCAAATTCGATTAGCCATACCTCTAAGGGCGTCCCGTAATGTTCAGCCTTGAAGTTTTGCAGGATAAACTTTGGTTGCACGATCCCTTTCGCCTTTTATGTTCGTTGCACAATGATTTGTATGTTTTGTTATATGTTGAAATGTCTCTCGAGTTGAATGTTTATAATAATTTTTCTCATTTATCTTTGCCTCCGCCCAGCTGATTACCCCAAATTTGGTGGAGGTAAGGGTTCTAGCAGATTTTTATACCCGGTACCCATAGGGTACATGGGTATTATAAGTTAGTGCCAACCGAGAATGTATGTAACAGGCAGAAGGAGGCATCTCCGACCCCATAAAGTATATATATTCTTGATCAGCATCACCAGCCGAGTCGATTTAGCCATGTCCGTCTGTCTGTCCGTGTTAAACAACAGATCTCTGAGACTATAAGAGCTAGAGTTACCAAATTGGGTGACAACATTGGAATCTTTTGTACGCAGATCAAGTTAATTTTAAAACTTGGCCACTCCCACTTGCGCCCTCAAAAATCATAAAAAACGTTAAGCAAGCTATACTCGTTATTTTCGGATTAAAGTTAATAGATACAATAAATTTCCTGAAAATGTCAGTTTAATCGGATGATAAACATGGGAAATATTAGCAATAAGGTTAGAATTTTAACACACCGCCCTAAGGCACTGCTGTTGCAAGCTGTAGGCGACAGGTGGCGCACTCGAGCGATATAATGGCGCCAACTGCAGAAGAAATGACAAAAGAATATAGCAAGATATGACAAAAAATAACATAATTCATTTTTTTGCGTCCTTATAAAATGTGTCATTCATATTTAAGTATGACATTAAATTGTTTACGTCGGGAGCTAATTCGAGAAGCGATTTATTTTAAAAAGTATCGAAGTAGACTATTATAATGTATGTACAATTTTAAATTGGCTTTTAGTGTAAAGCACAAACGTTTAGGTACCGGGTATCTCACAGTCGAGCACTCTCGACTGTAGCTTTCTTAATTGTTTCTATTGAAATAGATAAGTAAATAAATTTAAAAAAATCCATTATAATCCATTGATTTGGTGTCTTCCCTGTAATATATACTGTACTTTATAAGTTTATCAAGACTCTTTATTTAGCATCTTTCGCTTCAATGCTTTCCCTATAAATATAACTGAAAGGGCTATTCTTAAATGTAAAACACTTCTCGAGGAGATGCTGGACTTATTAAGCAATGCGAAATGGAGACACCGGTGACTTTAAGGGTGCCCCCAAACAGACACATTAATTGTTGCCAGCACGCGACGTCGTTTCCAAGCGATTGCCATTCAAATGCGACCGAGGAGCAACAAGTGAGACCGTGAAACCTTGCTCGCCTAACCTAGAGAATCACTTTCCTTCGTCCAGACGAAGCCAGATGGCCAGAAAATTGCAGACATCTCATTGGCTGCATCGGCTCGGGTCCGGAGCCGACTTGTTCCGAACTCGCGTCCTGGCATATATAAAAGGACCAACTGTTCTGGCCGTGGTCCCAGTCGAATAACGCGCTTCGGTATAGCTTTCCTTTATAATTCTTAGGTAATACAATTGACAACGGTGAAGTGTTTGTGTTTTTAAATCTTTAAAAAGTGTATCAGCTCTTTATTTGTTCCCCAAATACCAAAAAAGAATAAAAGTTCAAGTTAAAGATGTGACGAAAGAAAGGGAACAGCGGGACACTCAAGTTTCAAGTGGATAATGATTCGCGCCCCATTACTCCTTATTGCGATTTGAATTAATTTCAAATTTCTATGTAGCCTAAGGTCTGAAAAGCCAAGTGCTTTGTTAAATTAAAGTTCGAGGCGGAATTTCGGGTCAAAGCATCTGAAATTAAATCAGTGAAGAGACCAGAGTTCTATTGAATAACTTTTGACATAATTCATGAATTAATTTGCCTAATTTAGATAATATGTTTTAAGAGCATTACGCGAGTAGTTGAATTTACAGCAAAGAAGGCAAGGAGTTAAAGTTTTTGGGTAGAATTTAACTATAACTTGGGTTATTATTTCGAAATATGAAAGGAGATTGTGGAACTGTTTTTTTTTATAATCTTTATAAATGAAAATAGTTCAGACAAAAGACTTAAAGTCGTATTTGAATTTTTTAATTATTTCCCTAACCAGCCTCCTAGTTGAAAGTTCTCAAAATGCTCCTACTTGGGGTCAGCATCCATTTCTTCTTCCTGATGTCGACTGATTCCTTCAGTGTTCATCCAAATCCCAAGCGCAATGAGATCAGCTGGGATGAGGCGAACAAGGATCTTAGCCTGGATACCACGACTTCGATGTTGGGGTATAACGGCAACGACTCCTTTGCCGAGGTGAGGACTTTCGAGAGAAGCAGGGATGCGAAATCCCATCAGCTTGCCAGGTACAGCGAAATGGGGGAAATTGGCCAGATGCGTGTCTACAATGTGGGTGTTTTGATGGCATCCCATTTGGGTAAGTGTGGTTGCGGAGCTGTCGGTTCGAGATCTGACGACCTCGCCATTGCCTGCAGATTCCCCTTTCGACCTAGAACGTTGTGGGCCTGCCGTGGACTTGGCCTTGGACCAGATCAACAAGGTTTTCCTCCGGCCGCACAATATAACTCTGCTGAAGAAGAAGGCAAGGTGAGTGTTTGAATAGATAGGAATTGAATAGATTGCGATTATCTGTCCCCGATTATGTTGATGAGTACATCAGCTCTTAAGTTATGTTTCTGGATGCTTCACCTTAACCGAAAGAACTGTAGAGATGTGAAAAAATTCCAAATGGTAGAAAGTATTACTGTAGTACTGAAAAGCATGACTTCCGTTCAAAGCCCTAGCTATTGTGTTTTGTTGCTCAAAAACTATTGCCCGAAAGCGATTTTTGTTTTTTAAACAAAAGAATAATTATTTTGAGCTTAAACATCTTCAGATCTTTAGGGTATCATTGCTTATGTATCCAAATTCGACTTTCTGTCTTAGCTACCCTTCCTGCTCGGGTGCCCGGGCTCCTGGACTGGCGGCTGACATGCACTTCCAGGACGACGTAATCGCCTTCATCGGACCCGCCTGTGCGTTTGCCCTTGAGCCGGTTGCACGTCTGGCCGCTTACTGGAATACGCCTATTATAACCGGCATGGGAGATCAAGTAAGTAGACTCGCGGGGTGGGATTCTGCAGTCGTGTGTCGAGCGGCGCAGCATGGGGGATCAGGTGAGAAGACTCGCGGAGTGGGTTTCTGCAGTCGCGTGTCGAGCGGCGCAGCACGCCGCTTTCAATTATGTGACCCCTGACTCTGCGAAATGCGGAAACTTAATCTTAAGCCTAATCCACAGCCCCCAGCCCACACCCACTGCCTCCACGCACAGCCAGAGGCAATCACATTTAGTCGCCTTAATTGTCGTGGCCGTACTCTTGACATTGCCAATTAAATGGCGTTCCGCTCGCTCTTTAATTTGCATTTAAGTTCCCCGTGTTATTGATAACAAATGACATTTCCTCCCACTCCTCCCCACTCACCTGCTGCCAGCCGCCTTCCTCCGAGGGTGAGCTAACGGTGACTTCTGGAATCTTGGGACGGATCCACAAGTGGAAGAACGAAAATACGGTAAGTGTGGAGGTGAGGTCCTGCTTGGAATAAATAAGAACTATTAGAGTGTTTTGAGCAGAAGGTTACTTATGCCCGTGCCCTAGGGTACTAGCAAAGACCAATGTAATCTTTAAGTTACCGAACGGCCATACATTTGAATTTCAATATGCTAGGAACTTCTTGCTAGCACATATTATATATTTATATATTTTGATTTATATTCTTCTATTCGAATCTCTTGATCCCATAAACAATAAGAACTAGAGCTACCTTAGCTACAAACACTCTAAGGAAGCTGTAGTTTGAAATTGCTGTAGATATAAAAGGGATGGTAAACATGGTAGTTAAAAGGTAATAAAGAGGATTAGAACATGCTAAAACTGTGAAACATCTATCAGTGTTGCTCAACAGGATTCTAGTTAAATTTGGCCAGCAACTCTTGCCCAGCAACATTTTCTTGAGCATTTTTTTATACCCGGTACCCATAGAATACAAGGGTATTATAAGATAGCGCCAGATAGAGGCATCTCCGACCCCATAAAGTATATCTATACTTGATCAGTATCACCAGCCGAGTCGTTTTAGCCATGTCCGTTTGTCCGTTTGTCCGTGTTGGTAAACAGATCTCAGAGACTACAAGAGCTAGAGCCAAATTTGGTGACAACATTGGAATCTGTTGCACGCAGATCAAGTTTGTTTTAAAATTTGGCCACAATGTAAATGCATCGGCCGCTTAGAAAACTGAGCCATTACGCCCATTTTTATACTGAGTATGCTTCGACAACTGTTGACCTAATTTCGGCAGAACTGAAATAAAATATATGCAGAACAGAATGAGCGTGCGCAAGAAATGACAAAAAATAACTAAATTTACTTTCATAACCCAACTTTGATAGAACTGATATTAAATGTATTAATTGAATAAAAAAGAGAAAAAAATAAAAAAGAATCTAATATACAAATTTAAAATAAATCCTTGGATATTGCGGGATTTTAACTCAGACCTTTCTTGCATAAAAAACATTTGGCCAGCGCTGAAACCTCTAGGCTATGCATAGGAGCTAATTTGAGAGGCGATTTATTTTAAGAAGTATCCAAGTAGTATTATATAGTATGTATTATTTTAAATTTCATTTTAATGTAAAGCATAATAGTTTAGATACCGGGTATCTCGCAGTTGAGTACTCTCGACTTAAGCTTTCTTCCTTGTTTTTAACTTGAAGTGTAATTAAGGCACATGTGAAGCGCAAACGTTTAGGTACCGGGTATCTTACAGTCAAGGACACACTTACTTGTCTCGAAATAGGTCTGTCATATCTCTTAAATATGTAGTGTGTCCCAATAATTAGTGGGAATATGTTTGTTTGACTGGATCGATTTTAGGAAAAACTTCTAGGAAATTAAATTCTTATGATGGCACCTGTGCTGTCTTGGAAACAAACACAAAAGTATATTTCCTTCTCTTTAGAAGAGGATGTTAGAACCTCTAATAAAAGACGTCTACATTTGTTGATATTTCAAACTGATTTTATTTTGAACGATCTCCGCTTTATACAGTAAATTTGATTCTAATTTTACTCTTACCTATGGCCTACGCAGTCTTATCGATCGCTCCCCCGTGGAGCGACCTTTTATACAGCATGGAAAATTCCTAAGTAATATTTTGGGCTTACTCAAGATAGCAATTGGTATTTCTAAATATATCGTGGGAGGCAGACAAAATGATCTTAAATACAGTTTCATGATCATGTATGAACAAGGAATTACATTAAATTTGTTTCAGTCATTTGAAAAACTCTAGCAAGAATTGTTAAATCCAGTTAAGTTTTGGCCAAATTCGTACGTATTGTCTGACTAAACTCGGAAGCTGAAAAGTGTATGAAATATAAGCTAAGGAGACAGATATTCTCTAAGAACAAGTCATTTCCAATTAGTGCGCGAATTCTTATAACTTTGTCATCAATTTTGGTGTATTTCTCACTGTGTGGCTTGAACCATTCCTGGCTTGAGCAACGGGCTACTAGCCCTCTCGCTACTCTTACTCCGTACAGGGCATGTTCAAGGACAAGTCTAAGTACCCCACCCTCACCCGGATGTCCTATTGCCAGTGCCGGCTCATCCTAGTCTTCGCCAGTGTCTTCCGACAGTTCAACTGGCGGCACGTGGCGCTTTTGGTGGACAGGTCGGAGCTCTTCTCGTGGACGGTGGGCAAGAACCTGGAGTACGGGCTGCGTCAGGAGGGATTGCTGAGCTTCGTGCGCGAGCTGAACGGCAATGAGGAGGAGATCTATGAGAACTACCTCAAGGATGCGAGCATGTATGCCAGAGGTAAGAAGGAAGCGATATACATATGTATGAATGAATTTAATTTTTTAATCTAAATCTAAAGCCACTGATGAGGATGCAGTTACAGCTTGGGATGCGTTCGGATATATAAGAATCATTTTATTAATGAAATCCTTTCATTTGGGTTGCAGTTGTTATCCTGTCAGTGCGCGGAGTCTTGGTGCGAAAATTCATGCTGGCGGCCCACAGCCTGGGCATGACCAATGGCGAGTGGGTGTTTCTGGACGTGGAGATCTTCCAGAGCGACTACTGGGGTGACAAGGGCTGGGAGATGAAGGACGAGTACGACGCCAAGGCTCGCAAGGCGTATGAGGCTCTGCTGAGAGTAAGCCTCCTGCAGCCGACCAGTCCTAAATTCCAGGACTTCGCTGACAACGTGCGCGAGAACGCACTCTACGATTACAACTACACCTTTGGCGAAGGCGAGGAGGTCAACTTCTTCATCGGAGCCTTCTACGACGGCGTCTACCTGCTGGGGATGGCACTGAATGAAACCCTCACAGAGGGCGGCGACATCAGGGATGGAGTCAATATCACGAGGCGCATGTGGAATCGCACCTTCGAGGGCATCACCGGCCACGTGCGCATCGATGACAATGGCGACCGTGATGCCGATTACTCCATTCTAGATCTGGATCCCATAAACGGCAAATTTTCCGTGGTTGCCCATTACTCCGGACAGCACAAGTAAGTACACAAAATGCTTTATACTCCTAAACTATTCCCATTGCCATTATCGCTCACAGGGAATACGCTGCTGTCCATGGCAAGAAGATCCATTGGCCAGGCGGACGTGAGGAGCCACCGCCGGATGTGCCGCCATGCGGCTTTCTGGGAAACTCCCCGGGTTGCCATGGAAACGGTTAAAGACCTTTAATAGTGTTTAACCCCATTATTAATTTTTGATAATTCCAGAGTCCACCATCATGTACTCCATATTCGGCCTGGCTTTATTCTTGGGCCTCGTTTTCCTGGTTATTTGTCTGCTCCAAAAGTGAGTTAAATTTATACAATTATTAAGTGAAATGTTGTTGATCTATCCAAGATTTGCGAAGCGTTCTTTGAGCTTTAAGCTCTAAGCTTTTTTTCAAAACCCACGAATTTTAAATGTGTTAATTTGTTAATTCCATTTGAGTTGTTACTTAAGTATGGTAAAATGTTAATTATGTTCCATTCTTATATGTACAAGTACACAGAGCGAATTATGGCATCCGTAAATTGAGAAACCGCGTACTCATCTCATTTTGAGAACGAATTAAAAAAAAATTAAAGTTTAAGTATTTTTTCCTTAGTTAGACTAAAAAAAAATTAAAAAATGAATACAAAATGTATACATATACAGATACTCGTCTACTTAACAGAAATTATTAAACACGATAGCTAAACCCTTTAAGAAAGATCGTTAAAAGACACAATTTATTCCAATTTATCTAAATTTTCTGTTTTAGGCAGATGAAGCTCAGCAAGGAACTGAACAATATGTCCTGGAGGGTGCGACCCGACGACGTTCTGATCGAAATGGGCGGCATGTTCGGCTCCAAGGGTGGCCTGCAGCGCCTAGATGTGGAGAACATCTCGCTGCAGCAGTTCGGGATCCACTCGGGACGCGCCTCGATTGCCAGTTTCACCTCGCTGCCGCCGCAGGTGTACACGACCATCGGCCAGTTCAAAGGCGAGCGGGTGGCCATCAAAAAGGTGAATGTTAAGAAGGTGGAGCTGACGCCGCAGCTGCTCTGGGAGATCAAGCAAGCGCGGGACGTGAGCCACGAGAACACGGTGCGCTTCGTGGGTGCCTGCATTGATCTGCCCCGCCCCACGGTGCTCATTCTCACCGAGTACTGCTCGAGGGGCAGTCTCAAGGACGTGCTGGAGAACGAGGCCATTGAGCTGGACTGGAACTTCCGAATGTCACTCATCCACGACATCGTCAAGGGCATGAACTATCTGCATAACAGCGATGTGGCCGCTCATGGGAAACTGCGCTCCTGCAACTGCCTCATCGACGGGCGCTTCGTGCTCAAGATCTCGGACTTCGGGCTGAGCACGCTGACCACGCCCTCGGACTTTGTCCGGGATCAGAACTACTATCTGAGTAAGTTATTAACTGAACAAAAAGGTTTTGGGGGATGCGAAATTTAGGGGAATCATTTTAGAGCTGCTGTGGATCGCCCCGGAGTTGCTGCCGCTGACCTCCATTCCTGGCTGCTGCCCAGCCACGCAGCGCGGCGACGTCTACTCCTTCGGCATAATCCTGGAAGAGATCGTTAACCGCGGCGGACCCTACCAGGAGGCGCGACAGCAGATGGACGTGCATACGATACTGCACAAGGTGCGGCAGTGCAGTGGCTTTAGGCCGCTTATCCGGGAACGCGAGTGTCCGCCAGACCTGCTGGAACTGATGGAGAAGTGCTGGGCGGACAACCAGGAGGAGCGGCCCACCTTCTCAACGATACGCAGTAACATTCGCACCATAATGAAGTGAGTGTGTCTCGATTGGATCATGCATTATTACTTATTGTTTAATAACCGCAGAGGCTTCTGTGAGAACCTGATGGACGACTTGCTGAATCGAATGGAGCAGTATGCCAACAATCTGGAGAGTCTCGTTGAGGAGAAGACGCGACAGTTGAGTCTGGAGAAGCAGCGCACCGAAGAGCTGCTCTACCAGATCCTGCCGCGTCCTGTGGCCCAGCAGCTGATGGCCGGCGATCTCGTCGAGCCGGAGGAGTTCAGTAGCGTGACTATCTACTTCAGCGACATTGTCGGCTTCACGGAGCTCTGTGCCCGCAGCAGTCCCATGGAAGTGGTGAACTTCCTGAACGATCTGTACAGCACCTTTGACCGGATCATTGGATTCTACGACGTGTATAAGGTGGAAACCATAGGCGATGCCTACTTGGTGGTCTCCGGACTCCCGGAGCCCAATGGGGATAAGCACGCCCGCGAGATTGCACTGATGGCACTGGACATTCTCCAGGCCGTCAGTTCCTTCAACCTGCGTCACAAGCCGGACTACAAGATCCAGATACGCATTGGAATGCACTCGGGGTCCGTTTGTGCCGGAGTTGTGGGCAAAAAGATGCCTCACTACTGCCTCTTTGGGGACACGGTGAATACGGCCTCGAGGATGGAGAGCACTGGTCAACCTGGCAAGATCCACGTTTCCTCCGCCACCAAGGCTATCTTGGACAAGTTTGGCACCTTCCAAATGGAACAGCGCGGCGACGTCGAGCTTAAGGGCAAGGGCACGGTCACCACGTACTGGCTGAATAGCACCACCGAGGGCGAGGCCCGGCCTCCCACCCCGCAGATCCTTGCCAGCGACGAGGTGCCCTTTCCACTGCTCTTTGCCGGCATGGGAAAGTAGCGATGCTAGACCACATTAAAGTCGATCTCCTACCAATCAGTATTAAACAAAATTTTCTCAGCTGAATATTTTATATCTTATTGAATCTAATAAATAACACCAGCTTACAAACTAAAAAAATAAATGCTCGAAGCCTGTTGATGCGTAATTCTGGTAAATTTGGACCCCCAAATCACAAAAATTTCACTTAATTTTTTTTCTATAAATACGGTTTTGTTTTAAGTTTAGCAAAAAAAAATTCTGATTTTCGTGTATTATTTTATATCTCGAGTAGTTATTTTATATTTAGCGGGTCCAATATTTCATATAACAGGTAATGAACTAACATTTTCGTTTTTCATGCATTGTATGTATATATAGTATGTGTATTGCTTAAGAACTTTATGTACTGGTGCCTGATATACTTGAAAAACGTGGTAACTTCATTCCGTTTTCATTCCAAAATTCAAAGCTTACTTCCTAAAAAATCAAACAAAAATTCGATGGGAAATTACGTTTTTTTTTTTTCAAAGTTGGGCCACCAACGCATAAAACAAGCCCACGACGCAAGAAATCCGTCAAAACCCGATTTATCGTGGATTTTCAAAGTTATGTAAAATTAAAAATTTTGTTAAAAATTATTTTGCCCACCAAAGTTTATCGACGAAGTTTCATAAAAACATCGATAAAGCATCGATGTTTTCAAGAAAACAGGAAACAGTCGACTGTGCTCGACTGTGAGATACCCGGTACCTAAACGTTTGCGCTTCACACTAAAAGGCAATTTAAAATTGTACATACATACATTATAATAGTCTACTTCGATGCTTCTTAAAATAAATCGCCTCTCGAATTAGCTCCCGACCTAAACAATATAATGTCATACTTAAATATGAATGATACATTTAATAGGAACACATCAAAACTCGCTCGATCGGCGTCAAAAAATGAATTATGTTATTTTTGTCATTTCTTTCTATATTCTTTTGTCATGTTTGGGAACATCGATGTTTTGTGGGGAAACATCGATGTTTTTGTCACTTCACAAAGTAAGGCAAAAAATCTTAAATTTTTTTAAAGGAAATAGGAAAAAGGAAATAGGGTACAAGGGTATTATAAGTTAGTGCCAACCGAGAATGTATGTAACAGGCAGAAGGAGAAATCTCCGACCCTATAAAGATATATATGGTATTATTGATCAGCGTCACCAGCCGAGTCGATTTAGCCATGTCCGTCTGTCTGTCCGTGTGAAACAACAGATCTCAGAGGCTATAAGAGCTAGAGTTACCAAATTTGGTGACAAAATTGGAATCTGTTACACGCCACGCCCACTTGCGCCCTCATAAATCATAAAACACGTTATTAAGCTATACTCGTTATTTTCGGGTCAAAGTTAATAGATACAATAAATAAATAAAATAAAATGGACGTTTACTGAAAATTTCAGTAAAATCGGATGATAAACATAGGAGATATTAGCAATAAGGTTAGAATTTTAACATACCGCCCTAAGGCACTGATGTTGCAAGCTGTAGCCGACAGGTGGCGCATTCGAGCCTTGACCGTGCGATATAATGGCGCCAATGTATGTATGTACAATGTAGTGTATGTACATTTTTAAATTGCCTTTTAGTGTGAAGCGCAAACGTTTAGGTACCGGGTATCTTACAGTCGAGCACAGTCGACTGTAGCTTTTTTACTTGTTTTCTTTTGCTTTTAGCTTTGTCCTATGAACCGCTATCTTTCGCATTTCTTTTTGTGTTGCTTCAGCATAGATCAAGCTACGCGATAACATTTATTTCAGGGAAATGGTTCAACAACAACAAGAATAACAACTAAAAGAAGTTGGGATGTGCAAATAATTGCGTGTTGTGAAAATAATTTTGACTATGGTTGTATGTTGGAACGGCCGAAATCGGACCACTATATCATATAAAATAAAAACACCTCTTAACGAGGTGAGATTAAAGTGACGATGGCACATTCAAGTCCAAAAATTCCTGATACCAAATTTTGTGACGATTAATAGTTATTTAAACAAAAATATTTAAAAAGTTTTTAATTAGTTTCAAAATCGGCACTCTGCCTGTTTTGCCTTTTTTAATTTTTCAGCTAAGTGCCGATTTTGAAACTAATTAAAAGCTTTTTAAATATTTTTGTTTAAATAACTATTAATCG
>VNJZ01000225.1:0-13254 GCA_008042795.1 Drosophila asahinai | reverse complement strand
ATAACTTCTAAACGACTAAAGCTACAGAAACGTGCTATATGTCGTTGGAAAGGTATTTTGAAATGATAATAGCTTTGCCTTGACATAATTTATCTAAATATAATATTTAAGAATTTATAATTAAAATTAATTTTTTTTTTTAAGTTTTTGAAGTTTTCTTAAAAATGGCTCTAACGATTTTGATAGTCACTCAGGGCCATATAGCCCTTGAGATTTCTCAACTTTTGGTATATAACACATATCTGGGAAAATTCGCTTTCTCGAGATATTACTCATTAAAATTAGTAGCAAAGATCCAATATACCCAACCTTTTACATGCACTATACATACATTTATGTAAAAACTCATGTAGAGTCATATAGAGACGTACACAATGCTATAAAATTTAAAGCCATCAAAGAAAATTTAATATAATTTAAAGCACTCTGCCTGTTTTGCCTTTTTTAATTTTTCAGGTAAGTGCCGATTTTGAAACTAATTAAAAACTTTTTAAATATTTTTGTTTAAATAACTATTAATCGTCACAAAATTTGGTATAAGAAATTTTTGGAGTGTGCCATCGTCACATTAATCTAACCTCGTTAAAAGTGTTTTTTTTTTTATTTTAAAAACAGCGCTGCCACATAGCTCAAAGTTATGCCGCCTTGGCAATAAAAAAATTCAGCCACACTGTTTCGGAGACCAAAAATATATAAAAAATTCAACTCATATCAATTATTTCAGAGATTAATAAATAATATTTATTAATAATAATTACTAAAGGTCCGTGCTAATTAAATTATTATTTATTATCAATTTTATTCTACGAACTCAATAGGCGCTTGATTTTGAAAACAGGGCTGCCACACCGCCCGAAACGTGCACGCAACTGACGAAAAACACAGCAACACTAACATATGTTTTGAATATTATTAAAATAGGAAATATGGACTTCTTCCACGAGTCTATCGCACTCGGTGTGGATCTGGTGATACTGGGCCTGTGTGCCCGGGAATATGTGCACTACAAGCGCACTGCCAATCTGCTCAAGGTGCGTATACTTAATATTATGAATGGAATTTATTTTTTATTTAAACTTTTTGCAGACGGCACCGCAATACAACATCGATGGCAATCTGAAATCGTTGGTGGAGCGGCAGCACGAGAAGAAGATCCCCTATGCGGTAATACGGGGCACAGTGACGCCCATTGGGGTGCCGCTGAGGAGTGCTCTGGTGCCCAGTGTGAGCGGCGTTTTGCAGATTGTTAAGCTGCACGAGCACCGGATCACGCGGGGATTCGCCGGCTTCTGGACGGAGCACAACAAGCTGCTCCATAAGACGGCCAACGAGATGCCCTTCGAGTTGCGCAACCAGCAGTACGGCGTAGAGATTTTGGACGCCATGAGTGCGGGCGTTCTGGATGTGGACATGGTCTATGATAACTATGAGCCCTCAACGTTGTCCCTGGCCGATCACGTATTCGGGTTCTTCTCCGGCATACGCCAGCGCGGGCTGCAGACGACGGAGGAGGTGTTGCGGGATGGCAGCTTCATCACGGCCATCGGTGAGCTGACCTCCGATGGGAAGACACTGCGCATGCAGCCCTCCAAGGAGGGTCCACTTTTCCTAACCACGGCCACCAAGTCGACGCTGATCAAGCGGTTTGAGGATGCCAAGGGTGCCACGCTGTGGGTGTTGCTTTGAGTATTCCCTTTATGTGTTTACTTTACCTTAATATCCTTTCCAGATTCAAGATATTCGTGTGCAGCACCATTTCAGTGGTCCTGGTGGCATTTATACTGAAGAAGATCTATAAGCGAAGGAAACAGGAGCGGGAAGAGGCCACCATTCGGGATCGTTTGGATACGGAGCGGCGTGAGCGACGCGCGAGGAGTCGTCCGCATACCCTGTCCCAGGATCAGCTCTGCGTTGTGTGCTCGACCAATCCCAAGGAGGTTAGCCACTGCATATTATATATAACCTCTTAGTACTGAATCATATCCCTTGCTCTCAGATCATTCTCCTCCCCTGTGGCCATGTCTGCCTCTGCGAGGACTGCTCCCAGAAAATCTCCATTAGCTGTCCCGTGTGTCGTGGCAAAATCACCTCCAAGTCGGCCGCTTTTATTGCCTAAAGGGCATCCCAAGAAGAGCACAATATCACCGTTTGTACCTGAGCGCCGCCAAGTCTTTTATCTTTTGTTTACAATGCTCTCATGTACGGCATTTATTTAAGAAAATTATTTAAAGTGACGACAATGAACTTTCAAAGCTGTTCTCCCTGCATAATGAGCCGGTACAGGCGTTGGTTCTCCAGCAGCCTGAGGAAGACCTTGTACTTGCGATTGTGGAACTCCAGGGTTTTCGGGTTTGGCTTCAGAAGCTGGCCACTGCCACCCATGGCTTTGGAGGCACTCTAAAAGGGCACAAAAAAAGGTTGTTATAACACTAGTTTGTAGGGATATAGTCAGTAGGCTCACCTCTAAGCTGTCAAAGTGCCCGGAGGCAGCGGCACCCAAGGCAGCTGCTCCCACCAGGACCATTTCCTGCTCATCCGGTATCAAGGCGGGCAGATTGCAGATATCCGCATGGCATTGAACATACAAGGGATTCTTGGCCAATCCGCCGCAGAAGAGGAGGGTCTGGAAGGGAGCCCTCTTGTGCTGGTACAGGTTCTCTATAATATGACGTGTTCCGTACTAAAAGTTAATAAATATTAATAAAGAATTAAATATAATTAAAGTAAAAATAACTCACAGCTAAGGCCTGAACGAAGGACAAGTATTTAATGGCCAGAGATTCAATTCCTCGCGTCATATCCAGGCCAGTGATCTAGAAAAGGTTTATTAAATTAAATAAAATGGGAAAATATAGAAAAGCAAACTCACAATTCCTCGAAGCGTGGGATCCGCGATGGGCGAACGATTTCCATGCAAATCGGGCCACACATGGACATCTTGCGTGAGACAGCTAACCTCACTAAATCCTCGGGAAGCTGCCAGTTCCGGCAGCAATTTGTTCAGATGCTGGTAAATGTTCCTTGAAAATAAATAATATATTACAAATTAAATTAATAATAAAGGCAGTTACTTACTTATCCGCCCCCAGTTTGGTCTTCAGTTCAGGGTAGGCTTCATGGGTTTTGAGGACGTGATCGAGGAGATGACCTGCAATGCTCTGACCTCCCTCATTCAGGAAGTAACCGGGTATAATGGCATCCTGGTAAGGACCCCACACGCCCTGGGCAAAGCAGGCGTCCCGGGTGATGCTCATGTGGCAGGTGGAAGTACCAGCTATTAGTGCCATCTTACCCTGTACATCATCCGCATCATTCTTGGAGCCCTTCGCCCGACAGCCAAACATTCCCAGGGCGCCGGCATGGGCATCAATCAGGGAAGTGCTCACCACAGTGCCCGGCGTTAGGCCCAATTCCGAGGCAGCTTTAGCGGACAGACCCTGGCCCACTTTTCTGCCCGGAGGCTGGACATCACTGCCCAGCTTCTCGAAGTTCTTCAGAGTCAATTCCTCCAGGTCCGCCTGCTTGAGGAACTCCTTGTTCCAACTGTTATTCGCTGCATCGTAGTTCCACTTGCAAACCACAGAGCAGAGCGAGCGGGTATCAACATCCGTGGCCCGCCAGGTGAGGAAATCCGGGAGGTCAAATACCCGCCAGATGTTGGTGAAGGTCTTGGAGAGGTTCCTCTTAAGCCACAGGAGTTTTGGCACCTCCATCTCCAGCGAAACCTGACCACCAACATACTTCAGCAGCGGATGTTTGGTGCCGTTTATCTTCGCAGTCTCCTCCTCGGCTCGATGATCCATCCAGAGAATTATATTCCGCTCCGGCTCGCCAGACTTGCTTACCGTCAGGGGAGCTCCTTGGGGTCCCAGAACCACCAAGGAGCAGGTGGCATCGAAGCCAATGCCCTTGACTTGTGACTTATTGACGCCGGCAATGACATGCTGTAAAATCGTACATGCTGGGGATTAATCTAATCTCTGCGAGAAACGTCGCCGAACGACAGAGGTTATCATGGCACAGGAAAACAAATATAGGATCTTTTGTAAGCTAATATTTGTAGATAAAAAAAAAAGTAAGTTAAAGCTCCAAACATTCTAGGAGTTCTTTAATTTCCAAAGGTGGACTCACCTTCACCACATGGCAGATGGCTCCCCAAATATCTTCCGAGGACTGCTCGTAGTAATGCGGCTCTGGAGTCCACGTTTTGATCTCCTGCACTGCCTGCTCCAGGACACGTCCATCGGAGGCCACCAGAGCAGCTCTCGCACTGCCCGTTCCCACGTCGACGCCCACAAAGTACGGTTCGGATGCCTTGGACATTTCGCCGACGCCTCGATTCACCTTGGCGGTCAAATAAATGTTATTTACTTAATAAAGAATCGGGGAATGCAAAAAACCGAAACCGTAGTCGTCGAGCGTCGGCGGCGGACTGATAAGCAGCAACCTGATACGCGAACGCCGAGGAGCCCCCAGAGTTCGCTCAAATTAACCTCAAGTACCGGTTTTATAAAGATCTCTCGCTTAATTAGGGCTTTGACTTTGTTTGTAAATAATATGAGAGCGCTCATTGTGGGAATTATAAAGATTTCAGGGTATCAGTAATATTATATATACCTACTTAATAATAAGGTTTAATTTAATTAGTTTATTTTTCTTTAATTCCTCCTAATTGAATTGTATCTCTTTTGGTGGCGTAAGGATCGAAAATTCAAGTAATTGCCGCGTCTCTTTTTGGTGGCTTATATATTTTCTGTAATTCTATTTCTTTCATAAACTTAACTAATTGCCCAAGCTTATTTATGTTTTTCCTGGTTCGCCCACTGATCTTTACCATAAATTGCCTTGCCTTACAAACATTTTTCTCTTTTACTCTGCAGCATCTTATTAATCTGAGTAACATTCAATTTTTAAAACCCGAAATTGTATTAGAAGAAAGCACAGCACACCTGATCGTTGCCAAAAAGCAAATATTAAAGCAATATTGGGCTTGGGCTGAACTCGTAAATATGCGCAGGTTGTTTATCAAGCCAAACACACGCCAAACGTTTTTGTTTTGTTTTTTATTCCGTCGTCACCTGCCCAGAACCAGACGCGACGAGTTGCTCTCAGCTACTGCTGCTCAAAACCCTCAGAGAGGTTCTATTATAATACAGTTCCACTTTTATTCAATATTTCAAATTTAAGAGAAGCTCGCTCAAAAATAACAAACCTTAAATAAGCCTGCAAAACTTATTTATTTTTATTTATTTTATAAAAAAACTTTTTAATTTTTGACGTTTAATTTTAAAATTCACAATTAGTAAATACGAGTCTCAAAATTGAATGTAATTCATTTATAATCAGTACAATAAGTAACCCTCAAGCCAAAACAATCAAGGTTGCTTCAAGAGGCGGCGCTTATTAATATATTAGCCTTGATAACACTAGTAGGAAGTATCTAATTTTAAAAAGGTATTGATAACGTAGATTTATAGATAGGCGAAGGTATTATCTAGGCTTCCCCGACAGCACTTCAATCGCAATATCAATAATCAATTCTCAAACATAATTCAGAGATAAGCAGCGAATTTATTAGCCCAAAATATTAATACAAAGAAATTTTTTTTTTACATTTATTTTACATTAAATGTAAAATAATAAAATTAAAGGAATTTAAATATATTTTTTATTTTTCCTTCAATATTTTTTTCAGAATATTAAAAAAAAAAAGAGTTTTCTTTCTTGTTTCTTGTTCCTAATTTAAGTATATAATTAATAAATTCAAAATAAATGCATATAAATAAAAACACTAGATCATATTTTAAAACATTTTCAAATATATTAAACATCGATTTTTTTTTTTTTTGTTGTTTTCTTTTCGATATCATTTTTACGTTTCTCTTATCGATAATTAAAATGAAAAGCTTTTTAACGGGTCTGGTAACACAATAAAAGCACCGCGATGTAAACAAAACAGTAAATAACTTACCTAATTAACAATTCCATGGATTTACTGCCTGTGGAGTTGACAAAATTGCTTCCACGTTGGGTGGACATCGAAGATCTCCTTCAGGATGAAGTCGAAGCGCGATATATACTCAAAAAAGCCACAAGTCACATGGAGAGGATTCAGTGTGGAATTCCTGGCGGAAATTCGGAGGAGGAAATAAGATACCTTGTATGTGCGCTGGTGGACAGGAATTGGGAACGCATACACACAGGACACTTTAGCAGTGTTCCCCTGAGTATAAGAAAGATATATGCCATAGGATGTTACTTTAAGGTAAGTATTTATTGATTTTCTATAAAATATTACAAAAAATTATGTTGTTAGATATTTTTCTTGCTCCTGGAGGACACGAGTCCAGCCCAGAAGGAGGTATGCAGTGGAATCCTGGATGAGGCTCAGTTGCTGGGCTGCATGGAGGATTGGAGTGATCTGAAAATAGCCTTAATGGATTACCTGGACAAGGGAAAGGAGGAGAACTCGGAACTATTGCCCGTTCTGGAACCTTTAATCCGCATTTCTTGCGCCTGTGATATACCTCAGCTGAATGCTCCCAGCTTGAAGGAGTTCCAAACCAAATGCTTCCAACCAGAGCAACCCACGCTCCTCCTAAACACCATCGAGCATTGGCCCGCCCGGGAAAAGTGGCTGGATCTCAATTACCTTCTACAAGTGGCGGGCAATCGCACAGTTCCCATAGAGATTGGATCCAACTACGCCAGCGACGAGTGGTCTCAGCAGCTGGTGAAGATCCGTGACTTCCTCAAGAGACAATTTGGTGCAAAGGAAGCTAATCAGGAGATTGAGTATCTGGCCCAGCACGAGCTCTTCTCCCAGATACCAGCTCTGAAAAGTGATATATCCACACCGGATTATTGCACTATAAGCAAGGAGGACCCGCCAGGAGCTGTGGATATTAAAGCCTGGCTGGGACCAGCGGGCACCATTTCCCCCATGCACTACGATCCAAAGCATAATTTGCTGTGCCAGGTTTTCGGTTCCAAGAGGATTATACTCGCTGCACCGAAAGATACAGAGAACCTGTATCCTCACGACAGCGAGTTCCTGGGTAATACCTCTCAGGTAGATGCTGCCAAGTTGGATAAGGAGGCATATCCCCTCCTGGAAAAGGTTAGGTTCTATGAGCTGCTGCTGCAACCTGGGGACTGCTTGTATATGCCACCCAAGTGGTGGCATTATGTGAGATCTGAAGCCCCCAGCTTCTCTGTGAGCTTTTGGTGGGAGTAATGTTAATAAATAAATAAAATCTTATCACTTGGGAGTGCTTGTTTATGTTTTCTGGTGAAAACTTGAGTATTTTCCTCTTAGAGACCTTACATTATCAAGGAATGGTGGCCTATTTTATTAATTCATTCGGAAACTACTTAAATCAGTATTTTGTTTGCGAAATCAAAAGCTCACAGCAAGCAAGTTCTATAAGACTCGTAGGAAATGCTAATAATTAAGCAATGCTACATATACATTCTTGGTATCGTGAACTTTTGTATATGTATGTATGTGCTTGGGAACTTTTCGTTATCATTATCTTATTTTGGGACATTTTATGGCGCTTCCTAGACATTTTTAAAGAATGTGCAATAGTTGCTTTTTTAATGCAATCTACTTATTCGTCACACTTAATAGAAACCCCCTTGAAACAGACTTCCGACTCCCGCAGCGACCATTGACCGCCAGCTGGACAAACAGAGTGCTCCCTGACGTCATTGCCTGGAATAAACAAGTTGATACCTATCTCAGGCATGATGTGGACTATCAGCCGCTGAAAATGAATCATCACCGATCGATCGAAACTGGAGGAGTACTTTATGGTTGTTCTTTTAATAGCCACCAAGCTCTCAGTGTGTGTGTGTTGCTGTGGCAAACAAAACTTAAGACATACAAATTAAATACGAAATACAAAAGAATTTCGGGCGAAACGCAAACACAACTGGTAACTACTATCGATAATAGACCTTTCCGCTATCAGATGAGTGCGTGTTTATGAGGATTAACATTAAGATGTGTGTAAGTGTGTGTGTGGTTTGCATCGATTTCAAATCGTTTATAATCTTTTTAAATGTGCCTGCTATCGCTGCCCCACCGCCATGTATAAGTCTTATCGTTATTTAAATGTTGGACTCGTTCCAAACGCTCCAAACGCTCCATTTCACATCCTGCTTAATCATCCTTGTTGCCCGAGCTCTTGCCAGCTCCGCCACCAATGGTTATCTGCTTCTGCAGCTTGCTGTACTCCTCGGTCAGGCGATCGTACTCGCGATTGAGGCTCTCTGCCTGGGACTTGACGGCCTCCTTGTCCTTCTTCTCGCGGTTGAGATCCGAGGTGAGCTGCTGGACGCGTTCGCGCAGCTTGTTGAGCTGTAAAACGAGTGTGGTTCGGGTTGAGTTTCGATTGTGAGTTTTCTTGTGTGTTCGGTTTTGGGAATATCGACTATGAGTCGGTCAAGGGATACTTGGGACACCCGGGCGGTGAGTCCTCGCACACGTCTCCGCAGGCTTGACAGCTGTTTCAAAGAGTTAACACAAGAGGTTTTAACTTTCGAGTAATGAGTGGCTGCGTTTCAGGGCCCAACTTTTGGTCTTTTTGGGTGTGGCTCGAAACGTTTCTCAGGTGTGGTTAAGATAATAGTAAGTCTTTGTAGTCTTTTTAGTGTGAAAAATAAGCAAGGAACATATTGAAACAATTTAAAACTGAATAAAAGTCACAGAAGTTCGAGGAAGTCTTAGAAATTCAATTAAAAAAGAAGCTATTATCACACATTTTCTTCAGTTATGAAAATTGATTAAGTATCAAGTTCAAACTGGTATTTTGCCTCGCAGATCGACTCTTTTCTTGACCACACCTTTCTCTATATGCATTGCCTTTTCTTTACAGCGATAAGTAGCCAAAGTAACTCCAAAGTCTTAGGTGTTAGCTCTTTAAACAACATGCCATTCCTGCCGGTCGGATGCGGGGAGGTTTTTCTGCGTAAACTCACCTCATTCAGAGTGGTGTCCTCGCCAGCCTCCTTGGCCTTCTCGGTCTTCTTGTCCTCCATCAGGGAACGGGCCGCGGCGGTGGCGCTCTGGGCCTGCTTCATGGAGGCCTCGCTCTGGGCCAACAGATTGGCCTGGGCCGAGACGAGGGTCACCAGACGACGGATGACCAAAACCAGGAAGATGGCGAAGCCGGAGATGTAGAAGTTGCGCTGAGCGCGGAACAGACGCATGCTGTGCTGCATCTCCACGTTCAGATGGACCTCGCCGGACTGCTCGTAGTTGGAGTACTTGCGCATCTCACGGATGGCCTCCAGCAGGAACAGCACAAGGACTCCCATGATGAGGAAGAAGTATATGTGCGCCTGCTGGGCCAACATGGCCAGAAATTTGGACTTGAAGAAGCGGTTCCATCGGTAAGGACTTGCCACGGGCAGGACCAGAAGGAGAACCAGGGCAATCTCGGCGTAGAGAAAGCCGGCGATCAAAGTCCACACCAAACTCATGTTTAATTCCTTTTTAATTTACTCGTTTATTCGTTCGATTTCGATTTTTCCTCGTCGGCGCGTGTCTGCAAGGAGAATTTTCCGAAATTAGCTTATATTCCGTGTGCGGTGCGTCCCCGTGGCTATTTATAAACGTTGTGCGGAGTACGTGCGGCTGCTTACTTTAAATAGCAATAATTAAATCGCAGACAGTGATGAAATATGCGAATATTTTATGTAGTCACTGCGGCGGCCACGTCAACTCTGTTTTCTTTTTGTGTATAAACGGGGCTGCCAACTTGGGTTGAAGTGACAGCGGGGAAAAAGCTAGATCTGGCGGTAAAAAAAATTACTTTTTTAGGGCAATCCTATAACCTATAAACTTAACTTAATGGTCTAGTTCAGGGGTCCGCACGGCCCTATCCCGCGGGATAGGATTTTTCTCAGTCGGCGTCGCTGCCGCTCACGCATAATATGCACAAAAGAGAACAGAAGAATCTGTGAAGACTAATTGTAATTATGTGTCTAAATTTAGCCTTTTTTAGCGTTAAATAGCTAGTTTTTAGGTTATAGCTAATTTTGTTGTCATATAACAATATATTTTAGCTGTTTTTTTTCTCATATCTAGCCATAGAGTGTTCGATGTTCACTCATACAAATGCAATGTTGGCATTTGACTGTAGTGGTGCGGACCCCTGAAATAAATAAATGATTTATATTAAAGAGCAGTTGAGTATATGACTTTAACCAATGTTTTTGAACATGAATACAAGTTTAATAGAATTGCTACATATAGTTTAACTAATTATTATAATTAAATTTCTGAAAATGTATATAATAAAAAATATCTAATATGGTATATTAATATTATTACTATTACTATTACTAATACAAATTTGAAAAACTTTAAGATAAAATTAAAATTTTTAAATAAAATCAAAATTCAATATTTTAACTTGTTGACAACCCTGTTGCTTGGTTGTATACCAGGGGGGTTGCCAGGTTGCGAGCAAAGTGTGCTTTGCAACAACTTTCTTTGCGCCATCGATCAAATTTTGTTCCTAAGCTCCAGTTCCTATTTTTGATTCAAGAGAGAAATATATATTAAACCCCTGAGGCCAAGATGTCGTACGAGATTTGGCTAGGCTACCTGCAGTCGGCAGAGAAGACCTCGATGATTAGCGGCCGTGTGCGCAAGGTGCTATACAAATTTCCGGACGGACGCCAAATGGCCGAGGAGTACAACATGGACACCGGGATCGTTCAGCGACGGGCTTGGAAAAAGTCCAAGCAGCTGATGGGCCAGCCGGAGTGGGAAATTGAGCTTGGCGAGGAGCCGCGCCAGCTCAATTGGTCGGCCAACCCACCAGGAACTGGGAACAGCGGTGCCGGCGATGGAGATTCCCTGGCTGGCCCAGAATTCACAGTGCGCGAGAGCAACACAGCTCCGCTGCTGACGAAGAGGATCACCAAGAAGAACATCGAGTGGCGCATCCGCAACATGCCATATCCCTTGGAGGTCTACAAAGTAACCGTCGATGATGACGAGAGAGCCATAGTCGTGCGCACCACCAACAAGAAGTACTACAAGGTGATTCCCACTCCCGATCTGGATCGTTGTGGCGCAGAGCTGTATCAAGCTAATCTCTCCGTGCATCATCAGTTCAATACCTTGATTATAACCTACGAAAAGCCAGCCATTCTCTGCGAGTTGGAGGCTCAGATATTACTATTACTCAAAAATGTGGAAACCGAAACGGACATGGATGACCTCCTAAAGGGTCTGTTGGCTAAATAAATAAATATAGATTTAATACAAATATTTAAATGGTATTTCAATAATTACGTGTTTTCTTTTTAAAGATAGTCCACAATTAAATTAAACTAAACAAATTTGGAAAAAGGGTTTAGTAGTGGTAGAGAAAGTACATTAATAGTTTATACATTATCATTATTCTTACATTTATTTTTTCACTTTTTGGAAAGAAAACCAAGAACAGTTTCTAATTTAAATCAATTATTTTAGGACTTTTGGGCAATCTTAGTTAAGAATCTTAAGCTACTTCTGGAAGCTCTCAGCCATTCCAGCATAACTGGCCAGCGAAGGGGCAGACGAACTTGTGAACAGGGTGTAATCGAAGGAGGGCAGCTCTAGGGGCGCCAGCGAGGGCAGGTCAAGATCACCGCTGCCAGTCCGACGATTCTCGTAGGGATCTGATTCGTCACCCTCGGCTGCCGGATCATCGCTCCTCTTCAGCGTCTCCATCTGGGGTTCCGAACTGGTCAAGGTGGCTTTTGTCACCAGGGTGGAGGTGAACTTGGCGTCAAAGTCCTGGACTGTTTTGTCAATAGCCTTGGCAACGGATTGGGCGGAGGCCAATCCCACTGCTCCGCCGACGACGACGCCGCCGCTGCCGCTGTTCTCCGGCCGGAGCGGCAACATGGGGCTGGTTTCCTTCAGAGGAGCAAAGTCCTTCAGCTTATTCAGGCCATGCTGAGTTTTCCGCATCTCAATTTGTCGCAGTTTCCTTTGGAAATCCAGCGTCAGGGTGTCCAGAACCTCCTTGGATTTGGGCAATGAAACCCTCTTTTGGGCATCCTGCATGTAAATTAGGGAGGTCTCCAGCGCTTTGATGGCCTCCTCGTAGCGATGGTTGCGTATAAAACGCTCCGATCGCCGCTCGTGGAAATGGGCCTGCATTAAATTGTATTGTTTACATTTTTCAACCAAAAGAACATTCGATTCTTACCAAATTAAGTGGAGCGCAATCCATGTTTACTACTGCTTTCTGCCTGTGATTTTGTTACAACTCTAAAAAGTTGAATTTATGAATATGTCAGCTCGTTAAATATAAGTTTAAAATAAGTTGTCTTTGTGTTTTCAAGCGGAAAATGTTTATTTCTTTTACAAAAGTCGCAGTTTCTCCAATTTTCTCTTGCTTACATTTGTATGTATGTATGTTCTGCGCACGCGGTGACAACTCTGTTGCCGAAACTATCGATTGCTTGCTTGGACTATCGATATACAAAAAATTACATATTTAATTTAAATTAATTTAAATATTTAACTATTATTGTCTTGTTTAAAGAGGTCTGCCGGTAGCCTGTTTACCCTCGGTAAGAGCCACTGAAGCGTGTACAAAAACAGGCACGTTTATACCCTGTAAATGAATAATTGGTAATTTTCTATTATACCGGCCCCTTCCAAAAAATTAAAAAAAAAAAAACCATAGATAGGGTGTGCCTTAACATACATTTTGGTATAAAAATTATGTTTGGGACGCTCTTAGTTTAGTCACAATAAATCTTTAAAGTTTTGCCTAATTCTCATACAAAATACAGTGGGCTGTGAAGCTTAAAATGTTTGTCAAATTGTGCTTAGCGTAAATACTATATATGTCGACACTTTGCACACTTTGAATACATTTATGCGTGAAATATAAATAAAACAACAATTTGACAACGTAAAATTCGTAGTAATTAACTTTTTAATTCCATTTTTTTTTTTTTTTGTATTTCAATATTAAGATTATATTATATATAAAATTATAAAGGACCTTTTGTTTAATGTCAAAAGCAAAGATTGGCTGTGCAAAATAACATAGGTTAAAAAAAAAAAATATTGGGATTACTTAAAGTAGTGCCGCAGACGAAAAATTTTTTTGAAAAAAAAAATCGCGCGCGCGATTACTACGTATTTTACGTTGTCAACTTTTTGTTTTATTTATATTTCTCGCATAAATGTATTCAAAGTGTGCAAAATGTCGACATACTCGTATATAGTAT
>VNJZ01000210.1:0-44797 GCA_008042795.1 Drosophila asahinai | reverse complement strand
GCGTGCTTAAGTGTGTGCGAAAAGAAGGAATCAAACATATATATATACACGCGCACACACACACACACACACGAAATGAGAGGAAAAAAACTCAAGAGCTTCAGCTGAGAGGAACTAGGGGGAAGATTATGTGCGAGGAGTCTACGCAAGTTTCTTTTGTAAGCCTTTGGATACCCCCCCTACCCACTCGACTACCTCCCCCCCCACACACTTAACTCTATATATATTATCAAGCGAGTTGACGAGGGTTCAACCATCCAAAGGCAATTGGAATCAGGAAATGTTGTATTAAGAATTATAATTTAAGGAGTTATCTTTTGTAGAGAAAAATATTAAAATTAAACTAAGGAAAAATATGTAAAACTATAATTGAAATGGTAATTTATTAAGAAAAAGTATTAAAGAATTTAATATAGGTATAATTATAGGTAAAATTATATTTAAAATGGTAAATAATTAAAACAGATTATTAGTTTTTAATATTCCTTTAAGTACTTAAATATGAAACTATTTATATTTTCATTTAAAGTGTGAAATTAATTTTTTAAATATATTTTATAATGTATATTATATTATATTTATATAAACCTTTTGAACAATTTCATTGAAAGTGTGAAATTAATTTTTTAAATATATTTTATAATGTATATTATATTATATTTTATATAAACCTTTTGAACAATTTTTCTTAATTGTTTATCATTAGTTTATATTGTTATTATACTTCTAGTTTCCGTTTCAATTCTTTTATCAAAGAATATCTTAATTAATTATAAAACTTCAATTATTATTGTATTAATAACCTAAAGAAATTATTTTATTTACTTGTGACTTACTTTAAGTATTGTTAACAACCCAAATAAATATTTTAAGCATTTCTTTAAATATTTCCAATATTTCCCTTGTTGTTTTTTCTCCCTTTTAACTGCCATGGCCTTCTCTCTTGTTATTTATATATTTTTTTTTGCAACAAGGTGCAATTTCAGTGGATCATCACCATCATCATCAAGATTAAACTTCATTGTTGTTATTATTATTATTATTATTGTTATTATTGTTGGCGCACTGCCGCCTGTCAAAAACGATTTGTCTCAAGTGTCACATCAAAAGAAATAAAAAAAGCCAAGGAAACAAGCTTTATAAACGAAGAAAAGGTACTACAAGCTATATTTATTAAATTCTGAAATATAATTACGACTTTATTAAAAATAATTATGCTAAAAAGTATTTAACTTAATACCTAAAAATTAAAATCCCTTTAATAATATTTTTTTAATATTCCCTGATGTTTTCTGCGTGCCAGAAAACATCCTTTGGATTAGTGCCTCAGGCAGTGTCTTCTTGGGGAGGCCACCCTTTTGATCGCGTGCCCTGCTCATCATCAGCTCCAGCTCCCCTCTGCCCCTCTGCCTCTCCCCCCTTCGATCACCATAAAAAGGTGGCAGATGCAAAACGTAACCAAAATGCAACAAAACAACAAAAAAATGTATAAAAAAATAAACTCATTTCGCAGCGGCGACAAGTGCGCGAAAAAGTCCCGAAAACGCACGGAACATGTGTCCCCTGTCCATCCGCTGGCTATGTTATGTGTGTGTGTGTGTGTGTGTGTGTGTGTGTGTGTGTGTGTGTGGTATATCCCCCTTTTTGTCCATATCCCTGCTCCCATGTTGTCCACACGGTTGTGTCGCGATGAACGCGATAACGGCAAAAACGACGCCGGCTGCTCTCTCTCTCGCCTGTGTCAACGTCGTTGTCGTCGTCGTCATCGCGCGGCGCGGGGGCTAATAAACTCTCCCGCTTAAGTTCCAAACATATATATAGGTATATATATAGTATACCCTCTATGAGGAGTATGCCAGATATCCTGAGAAAATCCTGACTGAATTAGGCCCTAATCTCGGTCTGGGACTTAGTTTCTAAGGGAGTGTGGCTTATAAAGTTGATATTGCAGGATATTTAGTGAATAAAAATATTGTAAAAATATATAAGAGATGGTAGATTATTATAATAAATTGATATATAAGTCTGGCAACATGAATTTATAACTATATTTATATTTCTTCTATTTCTAAGATCTTTCCATGAGTTATTTTGAAGGACTTAACCATAAACACAGATCCCATTAAAACGTATTATATTATTAATAAAACCTCTAAATAAAATATATAGTTATTTGTGTAAAATCTGGCATACCTCAATTACAATATTAATATTTTAGTGTATATCAAAAGTCACTCTACCCAAATAAATATCCTTTTTTTACTATTTTTTTGGCTGATTTCTTTTTCTTTTATTTTTTTAGCTGCACTCCGGAAGTGCGTGTAACTGAGTGTGTGTGGTGTGTGTGTGTGTGTGTGCAGCAAATAACAAATAAAATGTCCCAAAAAAACAACAAAAATAAAGAAACACCAGACCGGAATGCAACAACACGGAAAACGAGCGCGAAAAAATGCCCAAAAAAGTGCTGCTGCTGCTGCTGCTGCTGCTTCTTCCCTTCCGATGATGTTGATGATGATGGCTGATGAGCAGGGACCCCTTGACCCCTCTCGTAACCCCCGTTTCCTAAAAGCAAAACGACAAAAAACCTGGCGCGCGTTCCACTTCACAACGCACAGGAGCAAGGGGTTCGGTTCCGAGTCTGAGTTTGAGTTTGAGTTTGGGTCAGGATGCAATTGCAGTCAACCCCGAAAAAACGCAACTTCAACAGCAGTAAGAAGAAGCGACCGAATTGCCAAAAATTACCAAAAAACCAGGGATATTTTAGAGACCGAAGATGGGTATACTCTCTAGCACAGAAATATATTTTCAAAATAATTAATAGCAAATATATTAAAGCCTCTGGTTACATATATTCTAAGGCAATCCCTTAACATGTGTTTATAATTTATATAAACTTGATTTTGAGGTTTCTCTAATCTCTAAAATATATCTTATTATTTGTATAAAATTCCTAAAAACAATAAAAGATCCGGAATGCATCACAAAATGCAAATACTCTCCTCCTGGAGAGGAAATAAAAGACGACAAAAAATTGCAAGCGATATACAAAATACCCAAAAAAAAAAAAAGAAATACAAAAAAGCCGAAACCCACAGAAGAAACAAAACGAAAGAAGTGAAATATATAAATAAAATGTGAAGTGGCGGATGGGACATGCAGGGGGGACTTCATTTCGTCCTGTTTCGTCCTGTTTAACCCTTTTCGCACACCGAAAAATGCTACACGAGCGAAACACGAAAATGTGTTACAAACCAGGGACTAAGACTGCCGCCTGCCAGGGGAATGGGGCAACCAGACAGACTGTGCTCTTTTTATATATGTTATTATATTGGTTTTAACTTGATGTGTTGCCTCTGTGAGTTTTGCCGAATTCTGTTTGGGGGTCTCGGGTTTGGTTTTGGTATCGGGTGGTCTTTTTTCGGGCCCAGAGATTTCGTTGAGGCTTCACTGTGGGGTTTCCCTGGTCTGGAATGCAATTGTAGGCGGTATAAATTCCTCTTTAGATTGCCGTAATTACAAGCAACGAGTTGGTTTATTATTGGCAGGGTTTTTGGCTTATCCTTAAGAGGTTTTTGAGTTTCTTATATTGTTGGGAGTTGAAAAGTACAGTTTCAAAATATATTGTTTAACTTTTGTTGTATTTTCATTGTTTAAAAAGATATTTATTAATTTTTTAAATAATAAAATACAGAAACACAAATATTTTTAGGGATCAAGAAGTAAGTTGTAGCTAAGAAACTTTGTGGTTTGCTTATTAATAAAATTTCTTCTTCAAAAATTGTAACAAAGCTTCCTATAATATAAAATAATATATATATATATCCTATATTTAATATTTAATATTTTTAAAATATCTTTAAATATCCCTCTTATCATATAATATTTATTCAGCCAAGTAATAATTTTCTACTAATTAAATACCAAGAAACCACATAATTCCCTTCGCAATAGATTAAATCCCTTATTTCTTAATTAAAGCCCAGTAAACTTTAGTGGATTATCATTTGCAAAAATTAAAAACAGCCTTAAATAACGCTGCACATAAAAACCCAAATAAATCCCTTACAAATCTCTTTACGAATTTTACCAAAAAATTGTGTAAGAGCGTAAAAAATAAGCTCGTTGGCAGGGACCAAGTTTTTTGGGTTTTGAGTTTGAGGTTTAGGCTTGAGGGCTGGGGGGTAGCACATGCACTGCCCTCAGCTGCATTGCAGCACATCGAAGGGGGGCTTTGGTGTGTTAAAATTGGGACAAAACACACAAAAAAAAAGAAGAGAATAAAAATAAAAGTAATAAAATAAAATAAAGCGGAGAGAAGCGAGCAAGTTGGTGTTGATATTTCTCATGGTGCCATCATCATCAGCCGTGGTGGAGGGTTTATCATAACGAATATAACACTCCCCTGCTTCCCCACCTTATTTTCTTCTTTTTGTTACATATTTTTTCCCTCACCGATTTTCTTTTGTTTTTGCTGTTGGTGCTTTTACTTTCGGCATCTTGGTTTTATTAGTATGCAATATATATTTTTCGCAGAGAGACCACCCTACTAGCTGTATCTCCCCCTCATTTGTGGCCTCCCTTTCGCCTCCGCCCCTGTGCTCTGTGCCGGGCTCTGTGTCTTTGCCTTTTTTTGGCAATAAGCTTTTTTTGCCGAAATGCCGCAGGGTTGTATTTGCATTAGTGCTCGATGCATGCGGCGGAGAGCTATGCAATTTTTACCCTCATTCGCATTAAAGTCTCTCATTCTTTTTTTTTGGCATTTTTTTCGGTGATTCTGTTGGGTTTTTCTTGTCCGTTTTCTATTTTATAGCTTAACTTTGAAGCTCTGCATTTGATGGGCATAAAAAACAAGGGGCAGGGGCTTGGGGCTTGGGTTTTCAATTTTAAATGAATTTCTAATGAGCTTACGTCTGTGATCCAATGACTGTATGAATGGTGATTTTTGCCAAGGGATAAGAGTGTGATTCCTTTCAGGGAAAATTGTTCAATAGTTACTTTTTTAACGGAATATGTATAATTATTTTATTATATTTCAATGACTTTAGAAATGATACCTTTATAATAATTATTTTAGTAATATAACCATTTTTATCCTCACTTAAATTTCCATTATTTATGCTAATACTCCAATTTCCTTGCAGACCGCTTTGGCCTTCCTTCTTCCCCATTTTTTGGCCTTATCCCACCTGGAATCTTCTTCCTCTGCTGCCTGGCTTAACCTCCTAAAGGTTTTTCCCTAATTTTTTTTTTAGTTTTTTTGGCTGCAGGTGGCAATGGAAATTTGTCGAATATATAAATTGCATTTCACTTTGAATTTCGGCGCGGCATTTCTTCAAGAGAAACGACCCCTTTTCGGCTTCCGATCTGTTCTGTTCCGTTCCTATCCGATCCTTGTTCCTGTTCCTGGCCCTGTTCCTGGGCCATCATTATCATTTTCGGCCAACTCTGTTTGTCTGACTACGCTTTACGCTCTAAATACGCCAGAGATAATCAGCGAAAACAAACAGACGGAGGGTCAGGTGTATAAATTGCACAAATATATATATATATATGCATATATGTTTTCACATATCTGAACATATATCTATATATGTACAGACGTGCATTTCAGGAACAGGGGGAACTCCATGCCTCGTTGGCTTTACTGACGTTTTTTTTTTGTTTCCATTTCTGCACTCGGTTCACTTTTTTTTGGGTTTTTGGCTGTTTTTGGGGTTGGTTCTGTTGCGTCTGTTTTTTGGCCTTTAGGGTCCCAAAATCGTCTCGAGGGGTTGAATAAAAAATTATTAAAAAAAAGGAAGAAGAGAAAAAAATAAGCAGCTACGATCTGCTCAAGAAATATGAATATTTCTGGGGTATTCTGAGCTCTTAAATAAAATTTGAAGGTAAATATCAAATAAAAAGACAAAGATAAAAAACTAGATACTTACGTTATTTTTTAATGGTTATAAAAATAAATACATGGGTGCTTAAACCTTTTTTTTCAACCAAATAAAGTCTTTTATTAAATCTAAATTAAATATTTTAGAACTCACAACTAAATACAATAAATTAACCATTAAAAAGCAAGTAATGTACGAAATTTCAAACCTATATCTCCTCTGGAAGCCAAGTTCCTTGAGGTTTTCGCTTTGTCCCCACACAATTGCGTAATAAAAGAGCAGATGCAAAAAAAAAGAAATATACACACAAGTATGGATAAAAAAACGTGTGGATGATAACGAAACCTGAAACTGTGAAAAAAAAAAAAATTATAAAAGGCAGAATGAGAAAGAGAGAAGAACAGAGAGAAGACAGAGATTCCAGGGGAGCTGCAGGAAGATGGAAGATGCTGGCGCATTGCGGTAGCATTGATTTAATCATCATCAATTATATGCAGCACCAAGTTAATATAATAAAAGCTTCTCGCCAGATTCCCCCATATATCAGCCCCAGTACCCCCCTCCCCCTATATCAGTCTCAGTCTCTTTCTGTTCCTTTCGGTTCGCTTCCTCTTTTGGGGCCTTCGGAGTTGTTGGCGCTTAAATGCAATTAACATAATGACAAGCAACACTTGTGCGCATGCGCGCATTTCACTTTATCCACTGAAAGAGACGGAAACAGGCGGACGGAAAGAGACGGCAGCCAGAGACAGAGCAGAGCCAGCGAGCGAGCCCCTTGCTGGCTGTCAATAGTGCAAAAGATAATTATATCATAATTGATCTGTGGGGGGAAAAGAAAAACCGGTAGCCAACCTGAGGAGACAAGGATCGTGGTGGCTTTTTGAGCAAAAGGGGGAAATACTAGAAATGCGGGGAGGCAGGGGGAAATACTAGAAAAATAAAGGGGGCTTCTGTAGAAAAGATAGATGCAGGTCTTCGCATAAACCTGACACTTGGCGAGCTCTTAAATGAGGCTTAGGTTCTGCTGGGATCAGTGGCGATCATTCACTGAGTTTTGTGGGGGCGTTCTTGGGTTTTTTGATACTAAAAAAAAAGAATCTGAAGCCCAGATTAGGCCAAGATCAATTGAAACTTCAACTGGGATTTTAAGAAATATTTTCAAGGCTAATTGCTTGAGGAATGCCCAAGGCTTAAAGCTTTTTTAAAAGCATTTTCCTTTTTTATTTGCTATTTAAATGTATATATTTAATTCCTTTTCATTTTGTACTTAATTTTCAACATTTAATAATAAATTTCCCTTCCTTGTTTGCTATCTAAATTTTTATTCTTAAATTCCTTTCCAATTAGTACTTAGTTTTCAACATTTAATAACTATCAGAGTAATTCTCAAGATTTCCCTTCCTCATTTGCTATTTAAATTTGTATTCCTAAACTCCTTTCCATTTAGTACTCAATTTTCAACATTTAATAATTATCAGAGTAATTCTCAAGATTTCCCTTCCTCATTTGCTATTTAAATTTGTATTCCTAAACTCCTTTCCATTTAGTACTCAATTTTCAACATTTCTTAATAATAATCCCACTTTGAGCATGTTTTTTTAATAATTTCCAAAAAACCCTCTAATTTTTGGTTCCCCAAAGGAACCCAATATGTTCGAAATTGCTGCCTGCATAAATTTCTCATTAAGCCAACATTATATCGTGTAGTTTCCATATTTTATTTACAAGTTTCTTAGCTTAAAAAAAGAGGAAAACAAACAATTAATCACAGCCAAAAATCCTTGCCTGTTCGGAGCATTTAAGTGTGCTACATAAAAATCCATGGCCAACATGCATACACTTAATCATATAGAAAACGCAACTGTACCGCACACACACACACATACGCAGCTTAGAGGCTAAATTGCCAAAAAAAAAAAAAAAAAAAGTATCACAAAAAAAATAAAATAAAAATAAAAACGAAAAGAAAGGAACTCCAGAAACCAACAAAAGCTGCATCAACCTACCGAAAAAAAAAAAAAAAACAAACACAAGCCCGGCATAGAAGAAGCAGCTTAAAATTTGAACCCCTTTTTATACATATACATATATATATGTATATATTTTTCGTATATGTATATCTTTATATAGACGTGAGTGTGTGCATCGAGAGGTCCTTGCACAAAAACACACTCACACAGAGGGAAAAACGTCCAGAAGCAGGACGGCGCTTGCACTTGGAAGGACAAGGGTTAAGGGGCCGAGGGAGCGCGCACACAAAGGGGGTTAAAGGGGGTGGCGACTGCAGCGTCTGATTAATTGAAGTGCGAGTTTCGGCGAAATGCGAAAACGAAAAGAAACGAAAAACGAAAGCGCCGCCAAATTACATTTGCCCCTTCTCACATCCCACACTTTTCAGATCCCTCCAACGCTCCGTTTTGGCTGCCGCCACCCCGCCACCCCTGCAACCGCAAAAGTTGCCTGCTTTTGCTTATTTTCTTGCCAATACCCCTTGATGGGGGAGGTATTATAGATGGGATACAGGATATAGTACATATATAAGTAGGAGTTCTAAAAAACTAAAATAATATTTTTTAAATTTATTTTAGTTAAAAAGCTTAGGTTTGGAGTGATAGATCTTAAGGTAAAGACACGAGGAACCTATATAATATTAATTTAAACTTTAAATATATTTAAGAAGCCAATAAAATATGAATAAATTAAGTTAAAGACTCCAGGAACCTATATAATATTAATTTAAACTTAAAACATATTTCAGGAGCCAATAAAATATTAATAAATTAAGGTAAAGACTCAAGAAACCTATATAATATTAATTTAAACTTCAAATACATTTAAGGAACCTATAAAATATTAATAAACTAAGGTAAACACTGAAGGAACTTATATAATATTAATTTAAACTCAAAATATATTTAAGAAACCTATAAAATATTAATAAATTAAGGTAAACCCTCAAGGAACCTATATAATATTAATTTAAACTTCAAATACATTTAAGGAGCCAATACAGTATTAATAAATTAAGCTAAAGACGCAAGGAACCTATATAATATTAATTTAAGCTTTAAATATATTTAAGAAGCCAATAAAATATTAATAAACTAAGGTAAAGACTCAATGAACCTATATAATATTAATTTATACTTCAAATACATTTAAGGAACCTATAAAATATTAATAAATTAAGGTAAAGACGCAAGGAACCTATATAATATTTATTTAAACTTTAAATATATTGAAGGAGCCAATAAAGTATTAATAAATTAAGGTAAACCCTCAAGGAACCTATATAATATTAATTTAAACTTTAAATATATTTAAGTAGCCAATAAAATATTAATAAATTAAGGTAAAGACTCAAGGAACCTATATAATATTAATTTAAGCTTCAAATATATTTAAGGAACCTTTAAAATATTAAATTGAACTTTAAATTTATTAAATAAATCTAGAAACCACAAGTTCTTGGCCAAAAAAGGCTTCCTATATTGTATAGCTTCAAAGAAAACTATTTATTCTTGGTTAATAAGTATCTTTTATATATTTCTTATATCTTTAATATCTACAAATATTAATTCCCTATAAATTATTACAATACAACCCCCCCTCGAGGGTATTCCCAGCTTCGGCTCCCTGGACTCGCTTTCCTTTCTTGTTGTTTTTACTTTCGCAATTGACGTCGGGCCCTCTCTGTCCCTGTCTCTGTCTCCAGCCCTAGCCCAGTCTCGTTCCCCTCCCTCTCTCTCACTCGGTCGTCTGTGTCCTGGAACATTTAACGGCATTTTTCTTCCTTTTTATTTTTTGTGCCTTGCACTTATTTTGTCAAATGCAAATATAGACGTTTTTATATATATATATATTTACATATTCTATATATATATAGGTACGTACGTTGCGGCGCAGACAGACAGTGAAAAAACAAGAAGAAGGACGAGAATCTAGCCGAAAAAAAGGAACCCTGCCGAACTTGTTGAGGAAATCTAAAAATTTTGTTTAATTTTCTGCAGTTTTTGCCCAACAGGCGACGACGATGGAGGTTGGGGGGGACTGGAGGATGTAGAGGATATTGAATCCATCGGGGCGTATGCGTAATATTTTTGTTATACGTATGTAGTTCTTTTTATATTGGCCATTTGCCGTCTGGATTATATTGATTTGTCTAGACAACGGCAAGCGCCAAAAATCGGTTGGGTTTGGGTGGCAAACAGTTGATACAGAGCTTGCATGTATAAAATATCAAATATTTATAAAGATTTTTTCCGGCACTAAAAAAAACCTATCAAACATACTATTCATATTTCTATAAATTTGAGAATTTGCCATTGTAAAAGTCAGCAAAAGAAAACGTGAGTCTGAGGCTACAAAAAATATGGAAATATTTTATCAAAATATTGAAATTCAAGAAGGCTCTAAAAACAAATAAAAACATATTATTAAACATATTTAAGTGAAATAAGACCCTACAAATAAATAAATACATATTAAATTCAGAGTTAAAAGGCTTGAAAATAATATTTAAGTATTTGCGATGAAAAGTGAGCTGGGAAATATATTTATTTATATTAAATGAGCATTCCAAAATTATATTTAAGGCTTTTAATTAATAACACAAGAATTTTTCATAAGTTTAGCTTACATTTTGTTGAAGAAAAACCTTAATTGCCAAGTGATTTATAGATTTAAGAGAATAAATCAATTAAAATGCCTAACTTTTATCTGTTTATAGCTTTTAGAAATTATTTATAATACATACTACTCCGTCTACAATTTTTTAATGCCACATTTAATTAGAGAACTCTTTCAACTTCGAATATATATCATAATCATGTGCAATTTTTCAGCACATTTACTGCCATTAATCAACGGTGGCTCAACTCACTAAACAATTACCAGCACATAAATATTTAGGCTCAAGATCCACCCCTGCCCAGCATAATTTTTACCCTTTACCTTTTGGGGCCTCTTTTTTCAATTAATGCGCTGCTCATTTATTCGAGAGAATCCGCCAACAATGTTGCACCTTATTCAATTGCCACCAACTGCATAAGAAAAACTAAAAAAAAAAAAAGATGCACAAACGAAAAAAACGCACGCAAGCCATTAAAAAAAAATAAGACGAAAAAAAAACCAAGTAAAAAACGAAACAAAACAGGCTGACTTGAGGCACTTAAAACACCCGAGACCCCATAATGAGTTAATAATTTCAGCCGACCGGCAGTTGCTCATTAGTTGCACTCACAGCCACTCACACTCGGGCAAAATAATTAGAAAAAAAAACACAACTACAGACACACACAGAAACGAAAACTGTTGCACATAAAAATCAACGTACGAAAAATAAAAAATAAAAATTAAAAAAGCAACGCAATTACGTGTATTGTAATGAATTTTTTTTTACATTTCGCACTCCAGCGAAAACCGAAATGTAACTGAGAGATTAAACAAAATTTAAATGGCCCAAAAGCCAATTTTAAAAATTAGTAGCCTGTCTCTCACACACACATATGCAACCTTGTTGCGCCTGCGCCCTTTTTTTTAGGAAACATAAAAAAGCCGCAAAAAAAAAATTTTTTTAAATCAGAGAACAACTTTATGATGATGGCGAAAGGGAATGATATTCCTATGGCTCTCCATTACTTATAAATATTTATAATTGCGATAAAATTGCGAGACAGCAATGTGGGAATGGGGATAAAAAGTAGAGAGAGGATCGGATGGTTTGTTTCTCCACAAGGCGAGGCTAGACAGTGCGTTTCGGTGTGTTAGGGCGCCTGTTGTATTTTATCTGTTGGGCAAAAAATTAACCAAGAAATTCTGGATTTAAAGAAAACTGTATATTATTTAAGTTCTAATCCGCTTGCTTACTTGTACAAATATTTTTCCTCTCTAAAATAAAATAGCTTAACTTGCAAATAAAAAAAAACATGATGAACTAAGCGAAGAGATGGCGCCTCTGCTGGCGCCGGAAGTTCCACAAAGTTCCTCTTCCCGGTTGTCCACAACTGACCCAGCATTTAGTTAACATTCTCTTTTTTTTTTCTCTTCGCCAATTTTCGTTTGCCAATTAATTGATTGGCTTTTTCTTTTCTTTATTTTTTTGTTGATTTTTGCAACTATTATTTTATTTTTTATTTTTTCCCTTTTGCTGTTCGTTTTGTGTGGCCCAGAAAAATGCATTTCCATTTTACATATTTGATAACATTCAGCAAATTTCCTCTAAAAGCGCATCCGGTTCGAACGGGAAGTGCGACGCCAAAAGAGAGGTTGATAAAAGGGCAGAAAGTGATTTATAAGCTAGATTTAAGCAAATAAGGGGAATTGCTATAAGAATTTTCTAGGAACAAATATATGCTAACAAGTAGCTGGGTTATTTCTCAAAGAGTTTCATTGGAATTCATTTGTAATATAATGTGTGGAAGCCTCAATAATTCTTAATTTTTCTTATAGAAAAATACTGCTTTATTGAATATTTTATATATTTTATTCTACCGCTATTTTCTTAATTTTCAAATCAAATATTTATGCAAGGCCTTAACTTTCTTAATGAGTTTGTATAATTAAGCTTCCTACTTCCACTTCTATGACTTTTTTAATGCATTAAATTCTTTCCTTAATATTTTTAGCCTAAATAAGTCTTCCTCCTGTTACTCTTATTTGTGTACTTTATGTCAAGTTTATTTTAACTTTAAAATAGCTAAAAACTTAGGTATTATTTTAAAGTTAAAATAAACTGGACATAAAGTACATAAATAAGTCTTCCTCCTGTTACTCTTATTTATGTACTTTATGTCAAGTTTATTTTAACTTTAAAATAGCTAAAAACTTAATCCAGTTTCCGACTAACACTTTCCTTTCCTCTCACTTCTCTCACTTGCCACTTTTGCCGTTTATGGCCAAGAAATAAACCAACTTAACACTTTTATCATCAAGTAGCACTTTATGTCCGATTTCAGCCTACGCACACACTTAATATATAAACAGATATTTTTTAATGGAAAAAAGTAAGTAAGTAAGTACGTTTTTTGTTATTTCTTTGGTTTTTTCTCAACTCACCATAAACGCCAAACACCGCAGTTTCAAAACGTTGTTCTCGTTCTTGTTGGTGTGGTTGTTGCCTTTGTTGTGGATGAATTTGTTGTTAGTTTTGTTCTTGGTGCACTTTTGGCTTGCATTGAATTGGATTTTTGGATTTCAATTTACTTGCCACCTTTTTATTACTTTCTTTTACTTTATTTTTACTTTATTTTTGGTTCGCACAAAATTTCCACTTGGAAAAAATTGTTTTCAATTTTGGTTTCTGCTTGTTGTTGTTGTTGAAATCAAATCAAGCTTTAAGCAAAAAGTTGTTGTAATAAAAACACAACCTTGTTGAAGTAATATTGGGAAATGAAATGTTAGTTGCTTTCTGTTTGTAGTTTCTTTTTGCCAAAAAAAAAATGTGAATATTTATTTAAAGAGGAGAACACACACAAAATAATTCAGAGGGGTTCGCTTCTTTTCGAAAAATGCTCCAAATCGAAATCGAAATCGAAAGAGTTGTAAGTTTCTCTAAAGTTTTTTGCTAGTTGCTCACACACACACACGTCGGTTTGTTTCATTTGGTTGTTGTTGTGGTTGTTGTTCCTGCTGGTGTTGTTCCTTCTGTTGTTGTTGTTGCTGTTGTTGTTGTTGATTTAGTTGTTGTAGTTGCAATTGGAGTTGGTGTAGTTGTTGCTGTTGTTGTTGTTGCATTGTTGAAAGCAGCCGAAATAAATTACGTTTTCTTTTTCTTTTTTTTTCAAGGATTTTCTCGTTTAAAAACTTTTTTCTTTTCTTTTCTTTTCTTTGCTATTATTTGATAATAATATATTTATAAAACATTTTTGTTGTTGTGGTTGTTGTTGTTGGAGTTGTTGTTGTGTTTGAGTTTATGCCTGCAAGAGGATAATGATATTTAATAGAATATAAAAGGAAACTTGCTTAGCCGACGCTTCTTTCTGAACACTTTAAAAAAATGCAAAAAAAAATAAAGAAATAGGAACGCAAAAAAAGAACTTGGGAATTATAGTTCGCCTTTTGTGATTCACCGTTAACTCACAACACACGAAACGCGCGCGCCAAAAGTCCTGATGGATTTATATTGGATATATATTTTAGATTGACAAAAAAAAACAAACAAACAAGAATAAATATATTCATGGAGATTCGAAAATATTAAAACAACTATTTTTGTTTTTTATCCGTTTTTCAACCAAAATAAACACGAACGAACGTATGAAAGTGTCTGCAAGAACTGCAATCGCATCGCGTGTGAAATCTCTGCGAAAGTCCAAAGCCGACAGAGCCGAAAAAGCATGGCCAAAAACCCAAAAAAGCCCAAAGAGAATTTTGCGCCGCCGAAGGAGAGAGAGGAAGGAGAAGCAGCAGCAGCACAAGCACCAGCAGCAGCAGCAGCGCAGCGACGCCGACAGCGACTGCACGAACCCGGCGCTTCGTGCTCTTTCTTCTATTTCATTTCTTCTTTTTTTTGCAGCCGAACACGGCTCGCATGGAAGATGACTATTTGTCTGGGTGTATTGGTATTGGTGCTAAGAGCGCCGCACGCGCTTCGTGGAAGAGCAACAAAGGAAAACGCAGCGAGTGCAGCCGCAGCCTGAGTTCTTTTCTAGCTCTCTCTCTCTCTCTCTTCCACTCGAAAAAAATGCAACTCAAAGGTGTCGCTCTTTGGTCGGCCGCTCTCTCTCTCCCGCTGTCTCTTTGGAGTGGACAATGCGGCGTATGCGTAATCTAGCCGAAATGCAACATATCAATAGAAGGGCAGGTTGCGGGGCTGTGGAAGTGGCTATATTCTGCCATATGTTTTCACAAAGCAAGCAACAAAATATATATTAACTAATATTTTTGTATTTAATTATTATTTCATTTGAAATTTAAATATTTATTTTTGGTTATTAATTATTATATTTATAGTGGAGCATTAAAACGTTAATGAGATGTATAAGCAAAGGACTACCGCAACATGTATTCAATAAAAAAATTCTAATTCTAAATTCTAATTTAAAACCTACATCAAAATAATAATTTTCATCTATAGAAACTTCACAGATTAAAGGAAAGCGATCTTAAATATTTTCCAAAAACAGTATAATATCAAAGAATTTAAATATTTTAAGAAATATATAGAAAATGTTTTATTTATAACATTATAATTATTCCTCAGGTAACCAGGCCTACAGGATATTATTTTTATATTTTTTTCATGTCTAATTAAAATAATCATCCATAGAAACTTCACAGATTATAGAAAGGCGATCTTAAATATTTTCCACAAACAGTATAAGAGCAAATAATTAAAAACAAAAACCAAATATATAAAAAATGTTTTATTTATAACATTATAATTATTCCTTAGGTCTCCAGGCCTACAGGATATTATTTGTATATTTTTTTCTAGTTTACACTGTCTAAGAATCATTTAAAACACTCTCATAAAATAGTATATAAACATAGGACAAATCAAGAATATTAAGAAATGTATCTTTCATATTACAAAAACTTAATTTGACAACATTTCAAAGCCACATTTAACCTTAGTGCTTTTTTCTATCATAAATTTCCCCTCCTTTTGCTTTTTACAATTTCCCGTCGGCATTTAGTATTCCGATTAGGAACTCTATTAAGACTAACACTTGGGCGGCACTTGCACACAATTCACAAAGCTCACTTCAAAATATTATCCTTTTGGCTGATACTTATTCTTCATTCATTCTTTATTCAAAAGTTAACAAAAATGTACTGTTAACATTAAAAATATAATAATAATAATATTATATATTATGTTAAAAGTTTGAAAATAGTTTTGGCTTTCCAAAGGTGATCTTCCCTGACACTTTTATACCAAAAACTGTGGCGGCTTAAATATAATATTTTTTTTCTCATAAATGAGATCCTGGAAAAATGTTAAAACCTTTTGTAGGCCCTAACTGAACTAATATTTTATTTAACAATTATTGAGTAATTCTTGTCCTTTTCTTTAGCTAAAAGACATTTCCCTTTGGAGTTGTAAACACATTTCTTCAATGATTTGAATTTAAACTCCAAAGTGTAACTTCTTCTATTTATTTTTGTTAAGTGATATATCTAAGCACTGAACACTAAAGTTATTTAAAATTCTAAATGTTACATTTATCTATCAAAATTTCTTTGAATTTTTAAGCCTGTTTTCCAGACTTTAAATATTTCCAAAACACAAAATCCTTTCACTACAAAAACTCCTGGCTGAGATCTTAATTTCCGCAATATCATATCATTGTCCCTTTGTATTTACTAGAATTTTTAACACTGGTATTTCAGCTGAAAAGTTTGTAATTTTCCTCTCTAAGCTTCGATTAAGAAATATTTTCCTAAGCTTAGTTTTTAAGATAAAAATGTATTCGAGTGATCTACAGATCCAAAACACAATTCAAATTCCTTCTCTAAATTTATTTGCTGGAGTAAAATCCTCAAGTGATTTTTTAGCACACTGATAAACACTTTTTTTTTCAAAATATCTCAGAAAATTCTTGCTGCAGTTTTCACTTTTCTTGCAAGGGATATTATTTTTTGTTCAGAGAAATAACAGAAAAAACAGGATTCAACACCAGAAAAAAATATGTGTGTGTTTTTTGCGCGGCGCGAAGGACAAATATTATTATAGGATATTTTGTGAAATTACTTTTGATTGGATTTTGTTGGTTTTTTGAAATTTATTTTTTGGGGATATTGGTGTTGTTGGTGTGTTGTTGTGGTTGCTGTTGTTGCTGCTGTTGGTGTGCTGTTGTTGCTGTTGTTTCAGTTGTTGCAATCGCAGATTGTTGCTGTGTTTTATTATTATTATTATGATTATTATTATGATGATTTTTTGTAGTATTTTTTTGTTTAGCCGAGACAGAGAGAGAGAGATTGGATATTCTTCCGCGAATTGCGTACGAACGCGACAACGTGCGGATCTGTTATGATTCAATACGTTTTCGATACGTTTCGTTTCGTGAACGTTTCGCTTACGTTGCCGGACACCAACACCAGCACACATGCACATGCACACACATCCAGAGCCCCCCGCCACACACACACACACACTCACTCACTCACTCACAACGCAGAATGCAAAAAAATTTCAGGCGCAAAAAGCGAAAAAACTCCACTCGAAACGTGAGCTTCTCACTCACTCGCAAATGCGCGAACTCCTCACTACTCCTACGTCCTCCCCCCTCCTTCCCCCTCCTCCTTTTGCGCTGCCGACAGAGCGAAGAGTGCAAAACGCATTTTGCATGTGTGCGCGCTGCGCTGCCGCAGCTGGCTGCGATGCCGGCGCCGGCAGAAGCTGCTCTTGCAGTTTTCGTGTTTCACTCGCTCTCTCTCCCTCTCTCTGGCTCTTTCTAAGCCACTTCAGGCCTGGCCTTTTGGGCCCAAAAAGAGTAAGAGAGCATAGAACTTTGAGTGGATTCGCAAGGAAGCCAACTATTTCAAGATCATATTTTTTGGAGCTCTTTTGGGGCAGGTTTTGTGGGGTTTTTGGCGATTTTTTAAGGATTTTTGCAGGATTTGGAATTTATATTTGTTTTAAGAGTCAGAAAATATATTTTTAGCATTTTTTTATTTTCGTTTTTCATTCAATTTAGATTTACCAAAAAAAAAATGGTTCAGAAATTTTCTTGAGTATTTTTTATATATTTTTTAAAAGATTTTCTTAAGGAAATTGTGATTTTTGAAAGAAAAATACAAGTGAAAATGGAATATCTTTTAAGGTTTTCGAATTCTTCTGTTGGAATTAGTTTCTAGTCCTTTCGAAATGTACTATACATTTTTTTACATTTATGTATAATGTTGTCTGATGAATTTAAATATTTTTTATAAATAATGTTCGTTAGTTTTTCTTATACATTTTTTTACATTTATGTATAATGTTGTCTCATGAATTTAAACATTTTTTATAAATATTTTCCGTTAGTTTTTCTTTAGAAAATAGTAAATTTTAAGTGAAAAAGGAACTTTATTGCTCAATTTTAAAAAACCATCATTCAGGAAGTCTAATTTCCTCAACAGTTTAAAAATATAATAATAATGGTAATAATGGTTCATTAAAAAAAAATCAAAGACCTTTTAGAACCATTTTCTGGAGTATTGAAAAAAAAAGTAGGAACATTTTTTGAAATTGTTTTCCTTTGACATACATTTTAGGGGAGATTAGATCATTATAGGATTTGAGTTTTCAAAACTTATTCGGGAAAATAATCAGACAATTATATAGAATGAAGATTGAAACAAATCATTTTTAAGCCTCAATTAATATTACAGCTTTCGTACATAATTCTCCGATCTGATTAAAAATAATGTTTATTATTAGAACATTCCAGATATTAACTCCATAAACTTCAGACCTTAACTATTTTCAGTTATAATAAGAAATTCGTAATTTCATTGATCATAATATTTAAATATTTAATATTTTATTTTCTAGCTGTTTCAGAAGGAAGCCCTTAATATTTGTTTTAATCTTGTTACCAAGTGAACCAAAAATTGTTCAATTACACAATGGCATGCAACAATTAACTATAAAACTATCAAAAGTGAACGTTTGGTGTGTGTTAAAATTATTATTTCCATTGTTTCAAATTATATTTATAAATTTTAAGTTAAAAGTTAAAAAAGTGAACGTTCGGTGTGTGTAAAAATTATTATTTCCATTGTTTCAAATTATATTTATACATTCTAAGTTAATTTCACTTTAAACTGAATTATTATTGAAAATAGCCCTAGATTTTTAGGTTTACAATATCGATCGTGCACTGCCTATAGTAAAATATTATTTATAATTTTAAAAACATTTTCCCTCACAAGTTTGTTACTTTCTTCTGTAGTATTTCATAAATTACAAGGCAGAAGTTTATAAAAACAAAATGTACACAGAGAGATGTGATTTTCTAAATCAATACATATTTTTATTAATGTCAAAGCCTAATATTTAAGAAAATGAAACCCATCAGAACAACATATTTTCTTGGGTATTTTTCTTTACGATCATATTAATTTTTTAATTTTTTTTGACCAAACTAAGGCACACTAAAATATATAAATATATGATTTTTATAGTTTATTTTCACAGGGTAAAGAGGGATGGAGAAACGGAGAAGATAGGGTGATCTTTGGCACTGAAAAAAAAAGAAGAACGAAGATCTGCAAACGGAGAAAGTATAGCTGATTTCGACACAATTTTTTTGGAGGGGAAAACAGTAAAAAAAATATTAAAGAAAAGCGACGGACGGCAATTTCGAGTGTTTTGAGTTTATGGTGATTTTATTTTTATTTTTTTTAAATTTTCTTTAGAGGCAAAAAATAATTTGCAAAAATTTTCGCGAATTTTTGCGCTGCGATTCTCTGCGCTTTCTGCACTCACACACGCGAAGCGACGAGGAGCAAACGAGACAACCGAATGAGCAGACCAACTGACTGAGAATTTTTGCGAATTTTTTGCAACAACAAGCTGCGTTCCCATCGACGCCGGCAGCGCAGCGGACGCTGGCCGCGGCAGAGAGGCTCCAAACAAAAGCAAACCAAAAAAATAAAAAGAAAGATGTGTTGGAAAAAAGTAAAAACTGAAAAAAGGCAAAGAAACTACTACACACACACACGCACACACACACGACTTGCATTGGTCAGAGTTTCGAAGTTTTTTTCGGGCGAGAGCGAGAGAGCGCGAGAGATCCCGAGCATCCCGCTCGCACGCTTAGCAACATGTTGCCAACGCCGAAAGCGAAAAAAAGCCACGCACACAAAGAGCCAAAGAGAGCCGGCGGCGAGCGTGCGAATTCTTCGCCTTGTTGCGAATTCTCTTTGATTGCGAATTTTTATCAGCTCTCTCTCGCCCGCACACAAATACACCTGCATGCCCATGGCCGCTATCGCCCTCCCTTTTTCACGCTCGCTCAACGGAGAGATCCGCTTAGTTTTATTTTATTTAATTTTTTTGTGTTCAGAAATTCGCACACATGGAACTAGCAGAAGTTTTGCCAAATGAAATAACAAAAAAAAGAGAAGAATTTGGCGAAAGAAGAGGAGCAGCAGAGCAAAAAAGATAACTCGACGAGCTTTGAGTTAAAAAAAAATAAATAAAAAACAAAGAATTGAGTGCCAAAAAAAATTGATTTGCCTAAAAAAAATTTGAGCGCTTTTTTGGGGAAATAGAGAAAAAGAGAAGTGATTAATCGCATTTCTTTTTCGCCGATCACAGATATTAGAGGAGATCAATATTGAGTTCCCGAATTAGCATAAACCCTGGTTTTTAGGTTTTTACAATGAAAAATATTAGTTACAAAATAATAGCTGGCTTTAACTAAGAAAAAAAAATAGTTTGCTTAGATTTTTAGCACTTAATTTTTTATTTTTTAATTAAAACATAATAGTTAATATTTAGGTAAATAGCATAAGCTAATGTTTATAATATTTCTAATTTTGCTAGGATTAGGTTTCTTTGACTAGGGCTCTTCTTTAATTTTAAATGTAATATTAAAAAATACTATATTTAATATTAAAATAAAATAAGATCATGGGCTAATTGTTATCGCTTTCTTTTGAATTAAAACAAATGTTTAATCTTATAGCTCCGTACTCAGACACACGAAAAGTGTTTCTAAGCAGTACGATAGAGCGAGAGGGTGAGTATTGACCTCTCGTTTTGGCTCAATGCTTAGGAACACTAAGTACGGAGCTTATGAGAGCAATCAAGTTTTAGAGCGTTGTGTAAACATAAATGTTAATTTTTTTACCTTAAAATATATATGTATGTATATAATAAAATAAATATAATTTGAATCTCACTTAAAATATTTTATTAATTTACTTTAACTAAGAGTGTTTTATAGTGATCCCCAAGAAAAGCCAAACAGCTTATGAGCTGAGTTGAGTTTTAGAAGCTTTGACCTAAGGATAATTTTGGCAATTACTGTTATCTGGTTACGAGAGCTTTTAAAAGCACTGGACTAATAACCAGAAAGCTTTTACAGCAGTCAAATTCTTTAAAATTTCTAAAAGAACTGATCTTACTTAAGAAATATAGTAAATACAATCTATAAACACTCAGGATATACACATATATATTTTTTTTTGCATGTACAAAATAAATTAATATAACAATAAATCTTGGTTTATATAAATGAACAATTTGTTGGCAAATAAGGTTTATTAAATTGAAGATCATTACAATTTATTCTCTTTTTTTTTAAATATTAACTTGTATCAAATTATTATTTTATTGTTATTATTTATTATTTATTATATTTTCATATTTTACAGGCGTTATTTTACTTTAAATAAATAAATACAGACAATTGCAGTTTTCAAGGCCCCCAGAAAAAGCTTTTCAACCCTTAACGATCGCTTTGCACAGTTCGAGAGCCACTGTTCCCCCGATCATGACTCTTCTGACTGCTAAACTGTAAAGTAAAAGCTCTTGCTAAAAAAAATACCAAGCTAACTGCTACACCCCCACCACCTAACCCGCTGGTGTTTCGTTTTTGTTTTCCTTTTCCTTTTTTGCACTTTCATCGTTGGTTTTGTTTTTATTTGCGAATTCGTTGTTTGCTCAATAAAATCGAAAATGCGACGCTCTCGGGTCCGTCCTTTCCCAAAAAAAAAAGAAAAGAAAAAACGCATTCAGTGCAGGCGGCGGGGGTGTTTCTAGGACTTTTCTGTCTGCACGCAGTCGCCACACAAATACAAGCACACACAAAGGACACACACAGGGAGAGGAACACTCAAATAAACTCGTGTGCCAGACATTGACTTCAAAAAAATACAAAAAAAAAACCAACAAAAATATACGAAAAAAGGCGACAACAACTCTATGCCTATGTTGCACCACCCGCAACCGAAAAAAAGGGAGCCCAGCCGACAGGACGCAATTTTCCACCCACACACACACACAGGCACGCAGACAGGACTACGTCGGCCCTTTTCGTTCGTCCTCGTCCTCGTCGCAGTCGTCAGCGTCGTCGTTTTCTTCTCCTTCTGCTTCTTCTGCTTCTGCATCTTGATATTTTTTGTGTCTGCTTCTTTTTTGTTGGCCCTGCGTTGCCAAGGGTTTCCTTTGTTCCTTCAGCCGCCCGAAACCACCCACCGAGATCCCACCCCCAAGGCCGCCGACCCCCCCTTCCCATCCTTCCGCGCGCGCTAAGCCAAGTCTGTTGCACTCACAAAAAGGACGCGAGCGACCCCAAAACAACAACAGAAGCGACAGTGGGCGAGGGGAATGGCTGTGGCCCCAGGACATCGAACCCCTGAATACCCTTCTTGCTGGGCAATTGTTGTCCCCAATAGGCAGAGGCAATTATCAATAGGAAAATATGGATAATAAAAAGATATAATGTCTATGTTGATCAACATTTTAAAAAGCAACAAGTAAGAAATCTAGACTTGAGTTTTATAGACTCTATGATACCCGGTAACCAAAGCTAAGCTTTACCTTTGGAACTATCGACTTGAAAAAAGAAAAAAATACAAAAAAATAAAAATGTCTACGTTGAACAAAAATTTAAAAAGCAACAAGTAAGAAATCTAGACTTGAGTTTTATAGACTCTGTGATACCCGGTACCTAAAGCTTAGCTTTACCTTTGGAACTACCGACTTGAAAAAATAAAAATAAAAATTGTTTGCGTTGATCAAAAATTTTAAAAACAACAAGTAAGAAATCTAGACTTCAGTTTCATAGACTCTGCGATACCCGGTACCTAAAGCTAAGCTTTACCTTTGGAACTATCGACTTGAAAACAGAACAAAATACAAAAAAAAAAAAAAAAAAAAAAAAAAAAAAAAAAAAAACTAAATAATAAACCATATTTTTAGTATCATTTCAGCCAGGACTCGAACCATTGAGAATCACAGTCTAAAGCCAACTAAGCGAGCTTATAGTTTTCAATCAATTTTATTAAATTTTAGAATAAACATTTCCACAATGCTATAAAAATATTCATTCAAGGCTATATACCATATACTTTTTTAAAATCAATTTGTGTGGGCTGAAGTAAGCGTGGAATAATTTTAGAACAACCAGGAACTGCCTAAAACTGGTAAGAATGCTGATACCAAATTTGGAAGCTCTAGCTCTTATAGTCTCCGAGATACCCGAGCTTAAAAACCTGTCTAAATCGATGCGCCTGCAGAGGCTGATCAAGAATATTCCATGGGGGGGGGGGGGGGGGGGGGGGGGGGGGGGCTTACACCCTATGGATACAACAACAACAACGGGCATAATGACTAACGGTTACTTTTTGCCTCACTTTTTTCGTCCTTTTCGCTTGTTGTTTTTGTTTTTGCGTGTGCGTCTAACCCTCGCCTTTCACCACCCCCACCCCCACCCCTTCCTTCGTTTTTTTTTTTCGGAGAATCACTTGTTCCTGCCCTTCGACAGCAACAACAAAAACAAAAACAAAGTAAACAAAGAAGTAAAAGGAAAGCGGCGCTTCTTTTTGTTTGTGTTTTTGACTTTTTTGTTTTGCTCGTTTTGTTCGTTGCGTTTTTTTCGGGCTCAAGAGCACAGCACTCTCTCTCTCGCTCTCTCTGCCGCTCTTTCCCAGCTCTCTTCAAATGCACTCGGACTGCAGGCGGCGGCAAAGAGAGCATGGATTCTGATTGGTATTGTTGCTGGCAAAATATTCTCCTTTGGCAACATGTTGCCAGCTGCCATTGAGTGGGAAAAACGAAAAGAAAACTAGCAAAAAAGTTTGGAAAATTCTTTTTGCTGATTTAGGGAGTTCAAGGTATTGAATTAAATTGATTTTGGTAGCTTAGGAAACTTTAAATAATTAAATAATTAATAATTTTTTTTTTTAATTCTTTAATAAAGAATTAAATAATTTAAACAAATTGTTGAGTATTCAAAACGTTTATTTTATTTGTTTCTACATTAATTTATGATGTTTTTATTATAAATTATATACAACATTTGGATAATTACATTAATCATCCTCAGAAACTTGTATAAGCTTTACGGGATTCTTTGATTTTATTTTTAGAACCTTTTACCAAGGATCTTTTTTATGAAACTTTGAAAATATTGTATTGATTATAATTTTTTAATTAAATTTAATAATTAAAACAAACTGTGCGTTATTTTAAGCACGCTGTTACCCAAAACTCTGTAAATAAGCTTTTAATTTTCAATATTTTATCAATATCAATATTATACTCAATATTTAAATTAAAAGGACTTTGCCATAATTTAATTAATTACTAGAATTGTTTATATTTAAAGATAAACACCCCGTAAAGAGCTCTAGAAATATTGGCCATTTCAAACTTCTTCCAACCCTATAATCAACAAATATAAATCGAATGGAAAAACCCCTAGAAAACTACGCCATGTTTTTGTAACTATGGCAGGGAGTCGCTGTCGTCGGCCATTAAAAACAATGGAGGTTATTGATGAAAGTGCAGCGGAAATGCGTTAAATAGTTAATACTGGTTAGCCTGGTTAAACAGAACAAAATATTTATAATCCTGGCATTGTTACGTTCTCAAGGCGAATGGAATGTTTATTGTTACACCAAAAAAAAAATAGTCATAGAAACCATACTATTGTTACATGAATTCTAAACTCTTGAATATTAAAAATTTCTTAATAAGATGCTTATCAAATTAATACTACGAAAGTATACATTTTATACTCATCTGCACCAAGACTTCAAAATAATCACTAACGCGACAAACAGAAAAGCACTAAATTCCAGCTAACGCGATATGTTATCGAATTTTCGATGTAGGTTCGTATAAAAATAATACTCGAAAATACACAATTGAAAATACATATAAAAATTATACTTTGTAGTATATATTTAATATTTTGAAGTATAAAATTTATATAAACCCGTTATACTACTTGAGTATACTTTTAGAAAGGTTAAACTTGAGTATACTTTTAGAAAGGTTAAACTCTTGTTTGTTTTTTTGGGTGTAGTTATTTCTTGCTTATTTGTTTTATGGTTTAGTTTCTTTCTATTTACTGGGTTCAGTCCTTCAAATAATAATTGAAGGCTAAGACTTATAGATTATATTCTTATATTTACTTAGAAAGAAGGACGTAACTCTATACCCTTGAACAAGCAATAGCTTACATATTTCCAATTGTTCCATTTACTTTCCATCGAAAATATTTTAAAGTATTAACTGATAAATGATATAAATAATTTTACACTAGGACATTTTTTATATTTAATTTATAAAAGTAAAGCAGACTCAATCTGCTAATAAATATATAGGAAATAGTCTCATTTTGAGTATCAAGACAAGAGTTAACTTTGTTACATACTTCTATAAAGATGGAAAATAAATATTCCAAATCATTAAGTTAATAAGTTGAGTTCAAAAAGATAAATAAATTACGTAGAAGGAAAACCTGAAAGTATATTTTTTGTTTGTTCCATTTTATTTTACCTAAGAAGTTGTGTTCCTTTCCTATTCGTTCCAAATTCAATGCAAATAAGCAAATAGTCTTTTACTGTGTTTCATTCCGTTTTATCCTTTCAGTCCATTCCGATTTCGTTTCGTCGCGTCAATCTACCGATAACGGTACTTAAACTCTGTGAGTCTCCTTTTCCAGGCGAAACTTTCTTCATTCTTACAGTGAAAAAAAACCCTGAGAACTCCCCAGCCCCTCGCCCCTCGCCCCTCTCACACTATCACTACTCTCTCTAAGATCAGCTGTCGCAGTAAAAAGTTAGCCATAAACAAACATAAAAAAAAACAAGAAAAACGGAAACATGCACTAAAACAGCTGCAACTCAAGAGCAAATAAAGGTCGCCGGCCCCACTCTCTTTCACCCCTCCCCAACACACACACCCACAGCACACATCGATTTGGCTGCGTAAGGAAAAGCAGCGCAGTTGCAGCAGAGAGTCAGGTTGCTCGTTCTCGCTCTCGCTCTCCGCCGCTCACCCACTCACGCCCTCTCGCTCTGGCTTGTGGGTTGGGTTTAACTATCGTTGCCCAGCCTAAAAACAGAGATCGCATGTGTGTGTGTGTGTGTGTGTGTGCGAGATAAAAACAAACAGCAACAACAAGAACTGCAAAAAGGGCAACAACAGCAAGGCAGCCATATGCATAACACACTCACGCTCGCACATGCATAGGCCGCAATGCAATCGAGCGAATACGAATGATAAATAGCGTGTGTGCGAGCGAGCGAGAGGTTCGAGCGTTGTTGTTGCTGCTTTTTTAGTTTTCTGCCTTCTGCGCTGTTGTTGTTGTTGCCCTCTTGTGCGTCCATTGGGCATTGCATTCGATGTGTGTGTGTGTGAGTGAGAGGCCAGTGTGTGTGTTCGGACAGCCTCTCTTTTTAAAAACGCATAAATGTGTTGATTACACAAAAAAAATTGACAATTTGTTGTTGTTTGCCGTGTTTCACTTCTTTTTCGGCTTTTTCCCTTGCAGGTTTGTGCTTGTTTTTTTGGTCTAATTAGAATTGACTGAAAAAAGGCGCTAAAAAGGTAGTAAAATGTTAATTATACTAATGTAATGTAATATAGCGCCCTAGTTTTAATAAAATTGCATTCTTCCCGGTTTAAGCTCCGTACTCAGACACACGAAAAGTGTTTCTAAGCAGTACGATAGAGCGAGAGGGTGAGTATTGACCTTTCGTTTTGGCTCAATGCTTAGGAACACTTTTTGCGTGTCTGAGTACGGAGCTTTATGCAGCACATAACCTCGCATAAGAGTTCAACAAGAACTTAAATCCCGGAAAGGGAAATTAATAACATAAACACTTAATAACTTAAACTCATAATAAAATAGCATGAAAATATTTTACAGCATAAAATTACATATTCACACAGCTTAAATCCTTAAAAACTATTTTTACAAACAAAATTGACATCGTAATTCTTTATTTCAAGGCTCCACCACCTTCAGAAAACGCTATTATATACTAATATTAGTATTAACTGAAAAATACGGCTTTTGACATCTCTTCTGGGGTACCACTGCTCACTAATGATACGTCAATCAGCACTTGACTAAGGGGTAAGCTAAACGTAAAAAAATATAAAAAGAAAATATTTTAGATGATTTGTATTATAAATTCATACATACATACATATGTACATATGTATTTTAAATTTATATTTAATATAATTCAATCACTTGACTTCTTAATACAATTATTAAATTATGTAAACATTACAAATGAAAGTTATTATTCCATTCTTCAAAAAACATCAAACAACTTAATATAACAAGTTACTTTTAAAAACTCCTTTAAAATCCCTTTAAAAACTTTGATATTCATATTGGAACCACATGTTCTTCCAATTGGACTTTACCCCGCCAAATTTCGAGCCAAGTTGACGGCTAACAAAAAGCTAAATGCTACAAAACTCAGCCGTGCACCGTGTCGCCCAGCTGTTTGCTATAAAATCTGGTCACTTTTGACAGCCGCTACGCGTTAGAGTTGTCGAGAAATCTTTATTTTTACTTAAAATACAAATAAATGTACATTTTAATATGCACAACTAAACTATAAAACATAAGACAAACCTTATAGGTTACTAAGAAAATTCATAGTTAGATTAACGGAGCGAGTTTAACTGCATAAATCTTTCAGTGAAATTTGAATTTTTCGCAATCGGCGCCCTGGCAGCCCTGTCACTCTGACATTGCCGCTCTCACGTACACAACACATGCATACCCTTGTCACACGTACACGCGCACACAAGCAAAGAGCGAAATTTTTTTCGAGTGTGTTCGACATTCATAATTTTTTGTGGTGGAGCTGCCTGCAAAAAAAATCGAGGAATTAAGCAAATAGCTAACAAACTATTAGCGCTAGATACGCAGAAAATTGTCCAATAACTTGGCGCCGCAACGCTGTGAGTTTGTGTTAATCAACATTTTCATATTATAGAGAAAAATCAACAATAAAAGCAGTACATTTCGGTGTGAACAACAACAAAATGCAGGAGAAGAAGAGGAAGCAGGAGTAAAATTTAATAAAGATAAAGAAGAAGCACTCGAAAGGCGAAGAAATAGTCAAGAAAAGTGGAGTAAACCTAAAGAAAAAGCAGAGATATTGTTGTAAAACGAAATATTAACAAAACGTCGAATAGATCTCCAGTTCAAGTGGTGTGCGTGTGTTTTTTTTTTTTTGCCATTACAGGCGACAGTGTGTGCGTGTGTGTGATATGCAAAAAACAAGAATTCTTGCATTCTAGTCGAGAAATCCGGCAGGTTTTTATTGTTTAAACTAAATTTTGGCAAAAACGCGGCGTTTTTTCTTCGCCGCTCGCCTTCTTTGTCTCGCCCCTTCGCATATTCTTCTTTTGTCGGCTTTGTCTTTTTCGTGCGTCTGCCTCTGTGTGCGTGTGTGTCGGTGTTTTGTGTGCCTGTGTGTGCGTGCGCAAAAATTTCTGCCAGCAAAAGGAAAAGGAGAAAAAAAAAGAAACTAAAATCTTATTAGGTGTTTTTTAAGTAAATTGCCCACGTTATTGATTTTCCAATTACCCGCCCCCTCCCTCGTTGTCCGCGTTCGCTTGTTTGTTCTCCTGCTTTCGGCCGCCTCCCTTTGCTACGTGCAGTTGTCACCCAAAAGGGAAATCAATAAATTTTAATACAATAAAAGCCGCACACTGGCAAAAACTGGGCGCTGCTTGCGGGCTCAATTTTGAAAACAAAATTCATGTTACGCTCGCTACGTGCTTTTGTTTATTGTTTTTGTGATAATTACATTTTTGTACATTTTCGATTGTGCGTCATTTGAAAAGGCTTTTGTTTACCTTTGTTTTATTGTTTTCATCCTTTATTTAGTTTTGGTGGGTCTACACTGGGAAAATAATAGTCCTATTAATGTAATAGGAAAAGTAAAATGATTGTATCCTATTATGTTACGGTAAAATTCAAATTTAAATATATATATTAAAGGTATAATGATTTATGTAAATTAAAATCTGAAAAGTTTATTTAAATACAGTTTAAATTAATAAAAAATATGTTGAACCCTAATGGGAATTATTAACTAAATATTAACAACAGAAAATCCAGTACAAATTCTTAAATTTGTGTGAAAATTTATTCATATTTTTATTAAATAAGTACATTTTCTTTAGGTTGTTAATAATAGTTGTTTATAAATATATACTTTATATCAGAACATTGAACGATAGATTTTCTAGGCTTAAAGGCTACTTTTATTCCAAGTGTATATATACTGCTTAAAGGAGCTGCAAGGTCACGTTAAAAGGGGTTGAAAATAAAAGCCGGTGGAGTAGGATGGACTTCGAACACAGGTCCTTCCTAACATGCAGTGGCTATTCCGTATATCGGTTTATTAATTGCAACACTGAATATAAATATTCCTAACCTAAGAATTTACTTCAATGCAGCTTGATTGATCAGATTTATAATTATCCCTAGAACCCCTTTTTATTTATTTACCGTAAATTCGTATGTAACACTCCTGTTGTTCTGGTGGAATAAGTTTCGCTGCATTATAGAGACATCTTTGTGGCATGCAAAATTCTACAGCAAAACTTTCTTGAGGAAAGTGAAAGCCACGAATCAAACCGGAATTCTCCCAACCACCCACCACCACACACACATGCATTAGTAACGTCCTTGAGCTGTAGAAAAAAATGTGTATTTTGACTGCAAATACATTTAACATTTTTAGCTTTAAGCCAGTTAAAAAATTAAAATTAAGTTAAATTAACTGTTGCATTTTTAAATATAAAGAAAGCATTATATTAGTAATGGGAATGTTGTTGAAAATAAATAGATCTAGTTGCCATACATTAAATAGTCTTGGGTTGTGGGTTTATACAAAACTCAAAATTTATAAAACTGTATACAAACGAACTTGTATTTTGGCTATATTTTCGTAAACCAATAATTAATAATAATAGTAAGCTTAGTTTAATATTTCAAATTCCTTTATCCCTTTGCTGACTCTCTCCTCATAATTATTATTATTTTTCCTCCACAGATAACCCGGAAGCTGTGTAAGAGGATATAACTCCTGATTCCCCACTCCACCCCGAAGAGGAAGCTTTGCAGAGGAAAATATGTCGAATCTGCCACGTCGCATTATCAAGGAGACGCAGCGCCTGATGCAGGAGCCTGTGCCCGGAATCAATGCCATTCCGGATGAGAACAATGCCCGTTACTTCCACGTTATCGTGACCGGGCCCAATGATTCACCCTTCGAGGGCGGTGTCTTTAAGCTGGAGCTCTTCCTACCGGAAGACTATCCGATGTCGGCGCCGAAGGTGCGTTTCATCACCAAGATCTATCACCCGAACATCGATCGTTTGGGCCGCATTTGCCTGGACGTGCTGAAGGACAAGTGGAGTCCGGCCTTGCAGATCCGTACCATATTGCTCTCGATTCAGGCCCTGCTCAGCGCACCCAATCCCGATGATCCGCTGGCCAACGACGTTGCCGAGTTGTGGAAGGTCAACGAGGCGGAGGCCATACGTAACGCTCGCGAGTGGACCCAGAAATATGCCGTCGAAGACTGAACACCCGGGCACCCAGGACTTGCAGCGGGAAGATCGGAGAAGAGTCCGGCAACTGTGACGATGGCGGCGGCGGGGATTAAATGCATACTTTAAAAACAACCAGAAAAACCTAAGGCATAACACGAAAGAAAACATAAACATAATAAGAGTAAGAGAACGATGAGAAAATGAAAAAAAAAAAAAAAACTTAAAACAATAATTTTTTTTTGCAAACCTTCTCGGGCGGGATATACATAATATATATATTTTTTTGCAACCAACCGATCTGGGCGATCGACGGAGGAGGGGGAGGAGTAGCAGGAGGAGGAGAAATAGCGAAAGCATTCTTTATGTAAGTTCTATACACAATACACAGCAATTGGTTTTATAATTTCCCTTGATTTGGGGGCTTTCAAAGCCCGATATATATGTATGTGTTAAATATATATATAACTGAAATAACCAACACACACCCATAAGCATTAACCCATGTAGCGAGCATCAGATAATATCAAATCAAATGGAAAGGCAACTTGGAACTTGGTCTAGAAACGAAAGGATTTTCCCCGGAACGATTTAAATCAAAAAGTTTTCGATTTCTTTACGGAAGTATTGTAGATCTTTGATTGGAATTAATTTCTTTTCAAGACGTAGGAGAAGGGTCCTTGGAAGCTTAAACAATGTGCATGTGTGATTGTCTCCTTCTTCATTTAGTTGTTTTAAGATAGTTCACCATTCGATCGATACTTGAGCTTTGGCCTGGGTTGTGTCTAATTCCCTTTGATAAACAACAAATGTTTTAATCGAAACAATTTTTTTTTTTAAACTAAACAAAGAAGCCTTTAAGCTATTAGTAATTTTCGACAAAAGAATAAAATAAAACAAAAAAATACAACACATAAAAAGAAAATTATAAAAAAAACAATAAAAGCATACAATATATATTTATACAAAAAAAATAAATGTAGTGGCTTGATTTCGTTCCCAATACAAAAATTATGTACAGTAATTACTTTCCTTTTCACCCAAAAAAAATCACTAAAGGAAATACAGAAGCAGCAACAATAGCAACAAAAGCAACCATAAATCAAAGAAAATAAGAAAAACAAATAAAAATCAAGCAAATCTTGAATTCAGTTTTTTATTTAAATTAATTTTTTTTCTAAGAAAAAATACAATAAAAACAAAATAAAAACGAAAAAATTAATAAAAAAAAAAAAAAAAAAAGAATGGCTTTTATTTAGAATGATTTACAGCTTGAGATGCACTAAAATTCCCAAGTGCTTGGTTACTGATTAAGGGGGTGGCTATGTCAGAAACCTCTGCTTGCCTTGGACGGGATCTTTCTGTGTTTCTGGCATAAAAATGCATTTATATTTGTTTTAAATTTAAATAATATTTCAGCAACATTTCCTTGTTAAATCTGATCAACATTTAAAGAAGCATCTACCATGTTTACCTTTCCAACTTGTCACGACAACGACAGTTGTCAATCATTCGGTTGCAGCTTGGGGGCTTTGGGATTTTTGCTCCGTTGGCTCCAGGCCTCCCTCTAAGTCCAGCTTAACCCTTTGCTGGCCCCTGTCCACTTGGGCCCAAGGGGGACAAAATGTTTTCCAGCTCGTCTCTATTTTCCGGGCTTTATTTTTATATATTTTCCGTGTGTGTGTGTGTTTTGGCCACTCCCCCCGAAAAAACCAAACCGGAGACCTTTTTCCCGCCTCTGATTGGGTGCTCTTCCTCGCTCGGATCTACTCTATGTGTACTATATATATGTATGTGTATATATCTGGTACTGGCGATTTCGAGGCCCCTCTGACCAAATGTCGAACCTAAAGGAATTTTTCCATCTGCTTTTTTGTATTATTTTCCCTTTTTTTATTATTATTTTTTGCTGCCGGTGTTGTGTTCTTGGCTCTGCACTCTGGTCTTTTTTTTATTTTGTACTTAGCTTGTCCTGCAGCAGTGGGTGGTCTTGGTGGAATTTCAGGGAATTACAGAGAAAAACGCATATGCAAAATGCGATGTTCGAGGGTCCTGTGTGTGTGTGTGTTTTGAGGATTTTTATCGGCAGCTTCATTGTGTGCTGTGCTGTGCCAGACAAAAGATAGGGAAAGCGGTGGAGAATGTGGGTGAAAATAGTGGAAAATAGGGGGGGTAATTGGGAGAATATATGGTGGAAAACGGGGGAAATTAAGGGTAACGAGTAGGAAAAAATTGGGTGGTGGTGAGGCCATAACTATGGCTATTAATCGTTACAAGTTGCTCACTTCTTTGCCATTTTTTTGTACCAACTATCAAGTGGGTCTGCCTTTTACCACCTTTACCAAGAGGTATTTAAAAGTTACCAAAGTCCTACAAGTATCACCATAAATTTGTCTAATATAGGGAATGTTTTTAAATATAAACAGTTTGAAAAACTTGTTTAATTTGCATTAAAGGTAAGTATATACTTTTAAATTAATAAATATACTTTTACCCCTCACAAAAAATTAAAGAAAGTAAAATGATCCTCAGATATTTATTCTTAGTTTTAGTGTTTGCTTCCTAGAAATCACACAATGACACTAATGGATAATGTCAATTAGTACCCAACGTAGCATCCGAACTTGTATCCTTTTATTTCAGTTCTAAACAGTTCTTCTGTTGGTTCCGGGGTACAGTTCACCCCAAAGGGTCGTCAGTTCCTACCTCTCGCTTGCACACTCACACACCGACCGAATGCGCCATTTTTGTTTGAAAGCTAATCGAAAAAGGGCGTACAGCCTAGCACCGAAAAAGAACCCACCACACACACACACGTGCTACGTAACGTAATGCAATGTCCGGAAGTACAGTCAGCACCCAAAAAAGACCAGCACACACACACACACGTAGGGCGAGCGAGTGAGAGAGAGATAGGTGGAGATAGTGGGCATAGAGTGAGAGTGAGAGTGAGAGGAAACTGCCACTCGCATCGCATTCAGCAAAACATCATCAAAATTGTAAAAATAAACAAAAGCCAACATGCATAAAACCAATTTCCATTAGGGCCAACACACACGACGCAGCCGACACACGCACATGCAACTCTGTGTGTGCACTAGTGCTGTCCCACTCGCCCGCTCCCTATCCCTCTCTCTGTCTGGCCTCCCTTTTTTCGGACGGTCGGTCTGTCCATTGCAGCATTGAACAAAGTTTCGGACTTAGATGATGTTTTTTACCCCCTTTTTTCCGGAGGGGGAGTGGACTGGCCAGGACTGAACTGGACTGGAGTGGACTTTGGTCTCTGTGTCTGCCTATGGCCACCGAAAAATCCTCAAAAATAAAGGATCAAGAGGAGGGACCGGGGTCTGTGAGTGAGCTGTATCCTTAATTGATATCGCAGCAAGGAATTTCTGTGCCACCCACTCTGGAATAAAATGGAAAAATACAGGCTTCGGACAGGATGAGCTTTCTGTGCACAGTCTGTATAGTGATGGGAATTATCCTGGTAGGTGTTCTTAGTTTAGGTGCTTAATTTTGGGTACTTTATCTCCATTTAAGTGCTATGTATTTATATGATATCTAAGAACTCGCTTTGGAAATTATACTACCGTTTTTATTGTTTATTTTGAATAATTTTTACAATTTCTAAGATAGTTTCGATAGTTAATTTATTCGATAGATTATCGTGTTAGGTAATTACTTACCTTCATAATTAGGTACACTTTAAATACATATCACATTTTTCCCAGGTATATGAGACGCTGTGCTCCCTTTTATGACAGGCTCTTTCCTTATAAAGTAACCCAAAACCATTTATCAATAGTACTTACCACTTACCTGGGTCTAAACAATGGATACCTTACCCATCACTGGATATATCTCTCCATGGTCTATCGCCAGGGGTGTAGCAAAGGGGGCTGGAGCAGGGCTTAAGCACACGCATGCAGTGGGAGGACCTGGGTGTGGGTGTTTTATATTTTTTTTTTTTTTAGCCAAGGGAGTTGGGCGGCATTGCAAACGCAACGAGGATACTGCATGCGATAGGTCGGAAATTTTGTGCCGAGCTCGCAATCAACTCTTTGGACAAGGAGATATATCCACCGCACCGCACACCCACACCCACACCTGTGCTACTTTGCCACCCCCTCCCTTGGCCACTTTTCATGGCGGCGCACCTGCAGCTCGCATGTGCAAGGGGGCTGCAAAATTCTGGGGGTTGTGTGCCGTGCAGGACGCAGTAAAATGGCGGCATCCCAGGCCTTTGGGCTTGGCCAAAGTCCATGTGTGTGCGCGCGTCCTAGGTGGTGTGCGTGTGTCTATCCCCTAGAAGCCCCCGTTTGTGTGTGTGCCTGTGTGCGTTTCCATTTTGCCACTGTGTCCCGCCGTCCGCCGTCCCCTCTCCTGGTTCTCCTTTTTGTTTTGGCTCGCCTTGTAGGCACCACCACTGCCCCCCTGGAAGCGCCACCCATGCACCGAAATGCGAAGCGAAACTGAAGTTCATGCAACTTAGGTCTAGGGATGTCTGTCTCTATTTGAGTGTGTGTTTTTTGGGCGGGGACGAGCTGCGGGTGTGGGTGCCTCGGTGCGTTGCATGTCTGCCCTAAACACACACACACACATTCGGTACATATAAGTATGGACAGATACCTCTATCTGGTACAGTGCGTTATGCTTGAATAGAAGAAGAAAATATTGTTTTAATTTAAAATAATTAAGGAGAAATCATACAAATTATTCTTAGTATTGTACATCAAAATATTCAAAGGGTTTTGAAATCCCTTGAAAAGGATTATACAAAATAAAACATGGTCACACTGAAAGTTTGCTTTAAACCATTTAAGGCCTACTTTTGGGCGCCATTTCTTTATAGCAAATTCGAATTAAGCTTACAAATTTAGAATTAAAATCCATATAATATTTCCCCAAATCCCTTATAGACCTACACACCTGTCTCGCACTGTAGTCCGCTTTTACACAAGGTTGTATTTACGGATATGTGCGCACATATCCAATGAATAGCCGCAGAGCTCTGTCCATCTTTCTCATGTTCCTTTTCCCCGATGGCAGCCTATAGAAAGTTTCCGGGAATTAAGTTAACAAAACACTCGTCAGTATTTATATACAAATACAAATATCTAAATTTCAATCTGTTACGGCTTCTGTTTGTATTTTATGCATTTTAAATTAATTAGGATATTAATGACTGCAACTTTTCGTTACTAAGTTTCAGACTTGTTAGTTTTTAGTTTATGAATTGATTATGATTTGCTTACTAAATTAAAATTAAAGGTATTTGATAGGCTTTAGTTGGGAGTTATCCTATTTATTTAGTAATATTTTCCATATAATTTTATGCCTAACCCTACAACCCCTTCTAAGTTGTTTTTTACGCTTTGAAACAGTTTGACGTTGACGACGACCAAAAAAGTGGACGACCGCCTACGAAACACGCCTATTGTTGCCACCTCCCACAACACACACACACACGCGCGGCTACAGAAACACTCGAACATTTGCTTCGCATGTGGCCCTGGCAACCCTTTCAAAAAAGGGACGCGTCCGAAGGGGCTCAGCGTCCATGTGGGAGCTTGGGTACACAAAGGAAAAAACAACTAACTATTATTTTTACCTAGATAAAAAATATATAAAAATATTAAAAAATAAAAATAATACAAATTGTATTGCTTATTAATATGATACAGTTATAGGGTTGCCTCTTAATATATTTAATAAATAAGTGCTTCCTTAAGAGACTGTTGCCTTTGTGATTTCACTCAAATTTCTCATTGATAAGTAATCCTTCCAATTTTTTTCTGTTTAGGGTTGCGGTATTTGGTTGGGGCTGGGTACCCTGGTTTTTGGGACCGGCCGGACCGAACTTAACCGACAACGACGCTTTGGGCGCATTTCGCTTAACGTTTTTCAAGCAGAAAATCGATAAGTGCGCACGTACAGGAACATATATACCATATATAGCCGCCGCACCGCATCGCATCGCACACAGTTATATATATATATATATATCTACGTATATCCCATTGCACATGGTGTATATACACACACACACCGAGTGTGTGTGCGGGGCAACACAACATCATGCGTCGTAGGCCAGAGATGGTTTTCAGTTTTCCCCAACTGCAAATGGACGAGAAACAGTCGAAAGCGGGGGGAGTTTCGGTGGGGGTGGAGGAGCAGGAGGAGCCATATAGTGCAGTCGGAAAAATGGGAAAGTTTGGGGTGGTACGAGGTGTAGTTGGAAATCCCTACGTGCGCTTTGCTGTTTCATCAATTATTTATTTCGGTTTTGTGCCACTGGACACACACACAGGAGAGGGTGGTGTGTGTGCAGGAGCAGGAGCAGGAGCTGGAGCCGGGGAGCATTGGGAGCCTGGCAAAACTAAGGACAAAGCCCAGTGCGGAGCCAGGGTTGCCACCCCAGGCAAAGTTGCTGGCTACATACAAACAACATTTACCATATTGTTTACTCGACTGTTGCCATCAAATATTCAGAGATCAATTGAAGCGGAATATGCTTGAGTTTCCTACATAATTTACCAAGTTACCAAAGGCCCTTAAAATAGTTAAATAATTGTGGAAAAATATTGAAAGTCGTATTTCTTTCATTGGTTGAGGAAATAAGGAACCCAGGGAAACAAAAGGCATCCCTAAATGGGAGATGTTTCCCTTGAAATCAAGTTATAAGCTGTGGTATGTGATTAAAATTAATCCAAAATATTGCAAATGTTATTCAATTTAACCGGAAAATATATATTTCCTAAATTATATTTATTTCTGAGACTATTTCCTTAGCCCAAACTAGCTTTTCCACTTAAGAAATCTCCTACTATAGAGTATGGGGAAAATTCAAAGAAACATTAATCATGAATCCGGGGAATTAGTGAGCGGTGGGGCGGAAATAGTGGGTCCACCCACCGAGGATTTTGACCAGGCCGAAAACCAGGCGGCATTGTTACCACAACCATCAATAATAACGCAATGTGGCAATGGGCAAGGCACCGGGAGCTGACAGAATTAGTTGCAAAAATTTATTTATGACTCTTTGTTGGCCAGGCATTGTTACCTGTGTCCCCTGCCGCCGCCCCTGGCTTATGGGAGCCCCTTTCCAACCCCCCGCCCACCTGTGCTGATTTATGGCGCCCCGATAGTGCTGCCAATAATTGGCCAAAGAAGCGGCAGCGAGAACTTTTGTCTCCATCCCAAAGTTTATTTTCCACTGGATATATTTTTTTTCAGCTAGCTGCACTCAAAGAAAAGCAGGGGTTGTTTCTAGATTATAAATAATAAATAATCTATCGATAAACATCGATGGTTTTTGCATTTCTAATTTTTAGATTGGGATATAAATTAATTATCTCTTACTGTATAAAAAAGATTTACATGTTCTGCTAATTTTTTTAATGCTTTCCTCAAATAAAATGAATAATTAATGTAAAATTTGTAACTTAAGTGGCTTACCTTTGGGATAGAGTTAGCTTAATTGTGCTTAATTTTAATGCTAAAATATAAATAGAATATTTTAAAAAATTCCTAGTGTCTGGACGCTTTTTTTTGGGTTTGTCATGGCCGTGGCAGAAATCTCATTAAGTTTTACATGCAACGAACAACCGACATGCAAACTGCATTCGGAACAGAGAGCGCGCGGGGAATCCCCTCCTGTTGCCAAGTGCGTGGCAAGACAGAACGAGAGAGGAGCACCGGGCCAGAGAGTATGTGAGTGGGAGTGGGGGAGAGGCGAGGCTGATTAGCATATTACCATGTAATTAGATAGTTCGTAATTAATTTTAATTGTAACCGGCTTCGCTTCCACACTCACCCAAGATCCACATCGCAGCAAAATAGAAACAAAACCCAGAAAAAAAGGGAAGAAAATAGGAATAAGAAAGAAAGAAATTATTTCGGACTTTCCCAAGAGTCCGCAGAAGAACCCCAAGGATGGGGAGCTATCAGGGGTCAAGTTGGGGCAAAAACAAATGAATATTGCCAGCTTTGGAATGCATTTTATTTAAAAAAGAAATATAAATGTATGAAAATTAAACCTATGACACATTTAAATATATTTATAATTAAATTTAATCACTTAAGAATCTTTTTTAGCTATTTTTAGGCTTCTTTCCCTTGATTTATCCCCGGAATTTCTCAGGCCTTGCTTATTATAAGTATAATTTCCCCAAAGCTTCCTCCGATTATTCATTGAAACGCAGACTAAAGGCAAACAAGAAAAAAAGTATGGAAAATGCGTTTGCCGCAGACACAAATTATCGATCCAACCACACACACACAGAGGCGAATTTAAGCAGTCCCAAAAAAGTAAAACACTTGACTAAGCCCTCCCCCCTTCAGAAAAAAGGTCGAAGTTGGGTTTTCCACGGGCAACGGAATGTTTATGGCAACAACTTCTCCTTCGACTCTCGGGGTCTTGATAAAATAATCCTGACCTACCACAATATGGTCGTAAATAAGCTGGCGAAAAATACAAATCGCCAGTGAAAGGTCGTTGGGCATTGCCCCCAGAGTGCTATAAATAGATGTAATTAGAATAATTAATAAGTAAACAGAGCTAGCTTTATTGATTGGGAAAGATAATATGATTTGTATTTGGTAAAATCACTTATTGGCATGTTTAGATTAATTGAAAAAATAAATAAATCTTAAAATAATATACAAGCAGTTTAAAAATAAATTTATTTAAGGAAAAACATATTTATAATATTTTACTGCCTTGAGCGGGAGTTGAACTCGCGATTTCTTGGGCTTTGCTGTGTTTACCCACATTTTTACACGTTTAGTGTGCTCTGCTTATCCACCCTCTTTGCACTCTCTCCCCCTCCCCGCGCTCGACCGCTCACTATAAGTTTTGTTCTCCGCAAATGTTCTCACTCCACGTTCTCTCGGCGCTCGCACGTTTTATTTGTTGTTGGTTCCTCGTTCTCCAAGCGACCGTGTGGCCTAATGGATAAGGCGTCGGACTTCGGATCCGAAGATTGCAGGTTCGAGTCCTGTCACGGTCGAAAAGAGAAACTTTTTTTTTCCTACTTTTCCTTAGGTTTTTATTTAATTAATTTTTTTTGCAAGCATTTTGGCATTATTTGTTTAATAATTATGTCAATGTGGTAAAAAGAGTTGAATATAATTAGAATGAAACCGCTCTAAGTAGGCAGAATCTTAAGGAGGTGATTAGACACGGCGAGCAACACACAGCAGTCGTGGCCGAGTGGTTAAGGCGTCTGACTCGAAATCAGATTCCCTCTGGGAGCGTAGGTTCGAATCCTACCGGCTGCGGTTAAAAGAGGTTCTTTTTTTATTTCTTATTAATATTTAATACATTTTTATTATTATTTAAATATATTATTATTATTTAAATATTTTATATAAACTTAACTCGAAAATAGAACCACTAAATAATGTCTTTGACAAAAGTAGTGGCAATATTAATCAAAAAATTGCAATAAAATACATTTTTTCGCTTGGATTATTAATTTAAACATTTTAATTATTAATTTAATGTTAATGTAAAATATTTAATGTTCAGAAAGTGAGAAAAAAAAGTAATTCCAAATCGCAGCCGGTAGGATTCGAACCTACGCTCCCAGAGGGAATCTGATTTCGAGTCAGACGCCTTAACCACTCGGCCACGACTGCTTAGTGACAGCTGCCTGCCAAATGGTCTTCCAGACCCAAGGGCCAAAGGTTAATGCTTATCTCAACGATCAGTTGAATCAGCAAAAGAAATTACTTAAACTCAATAATAATGTAAAAATAGGTATAAAGGATTTTTACTATTATTCTTACAATAAACTATGAAAACTATTTAAAGAATGCAATATACAAAAATATACTTTACTAAGTAATTCTTACACTCCATAATAAATTAATTCATTTTATCCTGACCAAGGCTAACTAACTACAGAAAATCTGAAAAGTTTCTTTAGAAATATATTTGCTGAATAATTTTCCGCTCGCATATCCATATAAATTTTCATGAAACTCCCGCATTTTTGTGTAATTTTTGTGCCCTTTCTGTTCTTGTTTGTCTGGCATTGCGTAGACCTCACACAGATACACACCAACACCGGCAGACACGCACAAATTATTTACATTTGCCGCTGACGAGAGGTCGTTGAACCTTCAACAACCTTTTTCGGGTTCTCGGGTCCGTTTCGCCGGTTTTTATTTTTGTACAAATTCTTTTTTTTTTTTTTTTTTTGGCATTTTTCGGCTGGCTTTCCTTTACTTTCGTTTGCCCTTCCGTCTGGCTTGGCTCGGTGTGTGTGTGAGTGTGCGTGTAAGGACCCCCCTCTTCCCCCAAAAAATAAAAAGGCTCAAAATGTGTCCTGTCCCCGTCTGGTTTCGCTTCTTGGTCCTTTGGCAACATTGCCGGTTTTTGCTTATCATTGCGGTTAGTGTCCCAGGGTGTCGTCCTTTTTTGGGCTCCTTTTTTGAAGGCGCCGTCATCCGATGATGTTTTTCAATTTTTTGGGGAATTAAATGTGTGTAATTTTGGGCAGATACAGACAAGTTTTAATTAATTTAGTTAAAAGTTAATTAAGTAAATGTAAATAAAGTCGATATTCAACATATTGAAATTATTATTATATTTTCGAATAACTGTGGGTCTTGATTGCTTCTTTACCTAATTAACTTACATTAATTCATTTATTTTTCCAGAAAACACAATTGTAATAGCTTAGATTATCTTGGATTATCTTGGAAACTTGGAAACCCCATTACATAAACGGCCGTGTGGCCTAATGGATAAGGCGTCGGACTTCGGATCCGAAGATTGCGGGTTCGAATCCCGTCATGGTCGAAAGTTGTGTTTTATTTTATTTATTTTACTTCATAGCCTTTTCCCAAATATTGTAAGTAAGCCAACCTTGCTGTGGGCAACCGTAAGGCTAGAGCTAATCCCGGCCAATTGGCATACCCAATTGAAAGATTTATTGGACTCCTACATGGCTCCATGGCCAGGGACAAATCAACATGTGGCTGCCACCAGTGGAAGGCCAAAACTTTGTTCGCTGAGCTCTACTAGCTGAGAGCACTGGGAAAAAATTATATAAATATATTAAAGCAATTTATGGATATAATAATATGTTTAATACAAAATAATAACTCAATTTGGAATATAAAACCATTAAAATATGATAAATGACTGAACTAATGACAAATTGTTGTAACTCTTCCATAAAATAAGGTTCTATATTTATTAATTCATAAATTATTAAGAATTAAATTGTATTTTATAATAAATATAATTAAATAAATAATGCGATATAAAAACCATTAAAATATGATAAATGACCGAACTAATGACAAATTGCTGTAACTCTTTTTCTATAAAATAAGGTTCTATATTTATTTATTCATAAACTGTTAAGAAATAAACTGCATTTTCTGATTAATATAATTAAATTATGGGTATAGAGGCAAGCAATATATTTTATATATTATTAATATTATAACCAACTAAATTCCACATTTTTAAATGGATTTCTTGATTTAAGTATTATTAATTTAAGAAATAATCTGGAACTTTATGATTTTTCCCCGGTGTCCCATTGCAATTGTTGCTGCTGTTGTTGTTGCTAGTCGCTATAGTTGTAGCCAAAGTTTTTTAGTTTCTTTTTTTTTTTTGTACTTTTGGCCCGAGAACAGACAGAGGAGCAAGTTTTTAGCAACGACATGCTGGTCTACAAAGTGGAGGACGAGGCTGCAATTTATGTGGAGGTCCGTCGTGGTCCGATGTCCGATGTCCGAGCTGAGAGAGAGAGAGGAAGAGGGGCCACAGTCGTCGGCTTAGCATAATAAACGTCAGAATTAATTGGATTTTAATTGTCTGTTAAGCGCTGAAATTAAGTGCAGCCAAACTAGATGGCCGGGCGGCGTTCGCCGTTCAGCGGCGGAAAATGTATTGCCAACTTGGAGCTGACTGCTTTATTCAGAGCCGCCATGAATGGGGGATCTCGGAGGATCCCCTGCCGCCGCCCGATACCGATCTTAACAATGCTCAACCAAGCGACACACAGCACACACTCACAGATGAGGACTACTATTTGCATGTCTCCGCCGGTCTCCTCCGTTCTCCGTTCTCCGTTCTGGTGGTCTTATTCTTATTCCGATTCCTAGTCCGATTCCCATCCATATCAGACCACTTGATGCCGCCGATTGGGCTTCTTTGATTGGCAGAATACAAATTAATAAGGAATTAAATAATTAATTAAAAGGCAAGACCACTTGGGGACAAGGGAAACCTAAAATAATATTTATAAAATATTTTATGGGTTCAGAGAGAGGAATCCTTTGTTGTATCCTAGAATAAAATGAGATATAATTAGCTTTTTTAAACCCAAAAAACATTTTTGTAAGCCAAATACTTCTCAGTAAATATTAAAACCTTATAGCTATAAGTGTTATAAATTCTTAAATCCAATTACAATTAGCTTAAATCCCTTCCCGTTATCCTTGCAGTTATCCTTCTCCCGCGTGTTGCCAGCAACATGTTGCAAGTCAACAAAACAACACAAATTCTCAAGATTGAGACGCCGCAAAAGTCAAGAGCCGACCGAAAAACAACTCAAAAAGGCAGGCGAAAAGGCGAAAACGTTCAACGAACTTTGGCCGCCGGCATATTGTGTGGCTGTGGCAAGGGGACGCCACTGCGTATACGCAATGCTCGGGACATCAGCTGTTGGCAGGACGCAGGACGCAGGACTCTCGGGGCATTTTGATTTACGCCCAGCACAGGAGGCAGAAGCAGAAGAAGCCGAAGAACCGACAACCGAAGACGAAGAGCGGCGCAAGAAAAAAAAAAAAAGGTTGAAAGGAGTTCAATGCACTCCGATGCCACCGATGACGTTAGGGATAATCCAGCAGGACGCCAGGACTTCAGGGCCCAGGGCCCAGGACCCAGGACTGTCTTGCTGTGAGTGTATATGGACACGCACACGTGCCTGGGGCACCGAAAAAAAATATATTCGATTTAGAACGTTGTAAAACAAAAATTTATAAAGATAAGAAGCGGGGAAAATTATATTTTAAAAGGTTTTTTAGGTTTATTAGTTCAAAAGTTTTCTTAAAAATTGTTTTGTTCGGTGTAGATAAAATATACCAAATATCTGATTAAAAGGAAATTAAGATAAGTATTTAAGTAATATAGGTTAATATAAGATTTATATTTTTAAAAGCCATAATAACTATATTTTTCTTCTCTTTTAATTGATTTCTTTTTATGAAAAGAATTAATTGTTTCCCTTAATTTTTTTAAAAGCCATTATGTTTTTTCTGCCAGTGCTGGATCCCGGATCCTGGTCGCATCCTGCGGGGGGCCATTGGCTTTTTGGGCTTCGCCAGCGGCGGCGGGTCGGCAGTTTCGGCGTCTTCGTAGGGCTTCGGACTTTTCGGCTCGCCGGCTTTTATTTTATGCCATTCCGTTTTCGGGTGTCAATGTCCTGCGTGCTCGTATCTGTGTGTGTTTGTGTTGTGCGAGAAAAAAGCGCTCGATTCGCGCTGCGTTCTGCGTTACGCTCGTCACATTTTATTAGCCCGTTTGCAGGCTGCAGGACATTGAACGTCTGTCTCCCTGCGCGAGTCCTTTGTGTCGCAATAAATAACACACATCAGTGTCTCTGTGTGTGAGTGTGAGTGTGTGTCCTTTCCCTGCTTATTTTTGTTTTCTTCGCCTGCTTGTTATTTGTATCCTTTTCCTTTTGTATTTTTTGGGTTTAGAAGTTGTAAGTGCATTGAACTGCCGGCCGCCTCCTTGACGTATTTTTTCTTGTGGGGGCGATCTGGGCTTGAAGTCCGTGAAATATATATAAATAAATATGTTTACTTGATGATTTGATACTCTTTTTATAGGAAATGTAATATTTGTAGTAATTATATGATTTTAAGATTTTATTTGGAATTTTTTAAAGCAAAGATCTATCAAATTTGATGGTATTTTTAAAGTAAAGAAGCGTATGGGCTTATATAAGATATATTCTACTATATTTAACTTATTTTATGTATTTTAAAATACGGTTTTATATTTTTTTATTTTTAATATTATTTTCTTGAACTTTAAACTCCTTTCCGAGAGTACTTCCCATTCGGCAGGACCTTCTCCTCTGCCCTGTCAAAGGTTTTTGTGTGCGAGGCAGTTTTTTGATCAAACAATGGCTCGTCCTGCCCATACATATATCCCTGTCCCGCTGCACCGTTAACCAGGACCTTTCGCGGATTAGGGCCGTGACAAGTGCGAGTGAGGGTGCGAGTGCTAGTGAAGGGAAAAAGGTAATGGCCAGGGGATCGGATCAGGGATCGGAGGCAGCTGTCTTCCTCTAACGGGAACACTTAACCCTAAGCATATTTTCGGCGTTTCTTCTCTTTGCTGCACATTTTTTTATTCACTTTTCTGGCGTATATATTTTTTTTTTTTGGGAGGGCG
>VNJZ01000201.1:0-18026 GCA_008042795.1 Drosophila asahinai | reverse complement strand
CTGCACAACAACAAACCGATTTTCAGTCGCAGATCAAATGCGGAACGATGAGGCACGGCCGCGCGTCTGCGCGCTGTGCTCTCTTTTCTCTGTATGTGTGTATATGTGTACAAGCGCTCGCACGTTTGCATGCGTGTGCAAAAGACACGGTTGCCGCTCTTCTTTGTTATGTTTTTGATCCTGGGTTGTCTGCGGCCACAGCAAGTGGCGCTGCGACGGCTCATTTGCTTATGACGTCACGACAATGTGAAAATTAGTTTTATTATCGACCATCACTTTTTAATGCCCTATGACCCAAACAAAAATCAATTACATTAATAGACTTAATATATGTACATACTTGTGTATTTTTATTTATTTCAGTACATTTTGAGATCAAAATTAAATAATTTTTGAATCTTTAATAATATAATTATGATAATTTATTAAAAGTGCGTTTAAACTGTGAACAGCATGCGTGCACATACACACCTGATCATATTAATAGGTACACATAGAAATTATTTAATTAAAGACGGTTTTTTTATACTTAAAGTGTTGACATCTTTTTTATTTATGATTTTTTGTTGTTGTCAATGTCTGGCTACACTGTGACAAAGAGTTAAAAGAGGCAATGCCCCGTATATCGAAGCTTTTCTATAAATTGTGAGTCAACCACACATTTCGCCTGATCATAATAATAGGTACAGTCTCCGTTTCTCATAAATATAGGGTAAATAATTTTTAAATTAGTGGTTTTTTTGGCAACTTTAGGTAAATTTCGTTTAGCTACTGTCAATAAAAAGAGTTCAATAAATATTTTTTTTTAGAAAAAATGGATCGAAATTGTCATTGTACTAAAGAAGAAGCTCGATTGGTTCTTAGTCTGAAAAATGAAGTCAAATCTTTGCAAGCCATTGCCAAATAAATGAACAGGTCCCATAATTTTGTTTAAAATGCATTAGCTAAATCGACTCGGTTATTGATGCTGATCAAGAATACAAATACTTGGAGTTGCCTTCTTCTGCCTCTTACATACATTCCTTATGGGTAACGAGTATAATAGTATATGTATATTTTTCTTTGGCCGAGTTGACAAAATAAACAATATACAATACAAAATATATTGTTCTTTGATTTTATCTACTACTAGCAATCCCATAGCGGCTTTGGTCAGTAGTTTATATCCCACTTAAATCGAATAATCATATTCTATAGCGTGCATATATTTCACACTGCGCTGCAAAATTTATTAAAACCACAAAATAAAAAACAAACGTATCGTTTCTGCTGCTCCTTTTCGAATCTTCCGGTTGTCTTTGTATTTTTATACGATTTTTACGCAAACTAGTCTTTTCCTCTTTAAGCTATTCGGCAGAAATTTTCAGCATAGTCCTATCTCTATTGCAAACAGTATATACATATCGGAGCGTCTGAAATCGGGCCACTATTCTTTAGCTGCCATAGGAATAATCGGGAAAGCTAAAAAATAGCTGTCATCTTCTATGATGACATTGGTTTAGATGAAAATGCAAAATTTCGATATTGTTTTTTTTTTTTAATTTTTTATCAAAACTTAAAAAAAAAAAGAACCTAACTTCGGTAAGCCGAAGTTTGAATACCCTTAAAGCTTAGCTTAGCATTTTATAGATCTTTTTTTTGTCTGTTGAAGCTATCTTTGATTTTGTCTTGTTTAATATCGATTATAATGTGTATCTGGATTGTGTACAACAAATAAAATCAAAGATATGGTACACTTCTGCAACATCTATATTAGACTGGGCGGCATCAATAGGTGTTGCTAAACATATTCCAAGCTTCATTTAAATTTTTTTTGGGTGTTTCTCATAATTTTTTAATAATATTTGTCAACATTAATCATTGGTTTAGCATAATTGTACAAAGTGAATTCGCCATGTCCATGTGTCTATAAATTTCCCCCACAATGCTTTTTGAAAATTTGGTCAACATTTTATTACAGTTCATGTATTGTAAAATGTATTCTGTTTTCTTTAATTTTGATTTTTTTTTTAACTCTATCCAATTTAAATATATGTAAGTAGATACATATTTAAACGGAAAAATAGAAATGTTTGTATGAACAGTTGTGAAACGTACAGGAATGAGGGTTTTGGTATTATTGTCACAACAATCTTGACTGTAAGCAGAGCCAGCGTAGTTTATGAAGTTAGTAAAGAAAATAAAATTAAAACCAAAATAGCCAAAATTATTATAATTAGACCATAATGATTTTACCCTCACAGCTTAAGCTGCCGCTGTAACTCCCATTGGTAATAACAGTTTATATGAAATCTTCAACAGCTATTACAAGTCAGAAATCTAGAGTTGAGTGTATTCGACTCTGAGATACGCGGAACCCAAAGCTTTATTGTCAAATTTGACTCAAATATTGGGAGTACTTCCAGACAAGACTATTTAGTATACACCTACGGAGGTATTATAATTTTAGTAAGAAGTTGATATCGCAGAAAGGAGACTTATCCGCGTCTCTATAAGGTAAATATACTATTGGTCCCTGTCAGCAGCCAACTCGACCTGACCGGATGTCCGTGTTTTTATTTTTACGCAAACTTGCCTCTCTCTATATTTTATTTTTATAATAACGTTTTTAATTTTATCATATGATATTACTGTAATATAAGCAGTGGTGGATTAATTCGGCAGCCTGGGAAAAACGGCAAGTTCTCTGTGTGTTTTTAGACACCTATAGTAATATTTTTTTTTGTATTTTTCGAAATCTTTGTGCAACATCTACATTTGTGTTGGCAGCAACAATAGGTGTTGCTCAACATATTCCTAGCAACCATTGTTTACATTTATCAACACTTTGTTCTGCTTTCTAACCTGTTTAATTTACGATTTTCATAGTGTTAGCATAATTATACAAATGGAATTAGCCATGATCATATTTCTAATAATGTCAACGACAAGACTTTGGTACCGGGTATCTCGCAGTAAGGGGTATTTAATGATATTATGTATGGACAGCCAAAATTTTTAAGCGCTCCCATTAAAGTGCCATTTTGAAAGTTGGTGTACACGATACCTCAAAATCTTCTGAACAACAACGATCTGTGTGTGATCCTGGCACAAATCGAGTCCACGCAGACCACTATCCTATATCCGTAGCTGCAGCTCCTGCTGTAATTGTCATGCTTAGTGTTTTACTTTCAAAAAAGAAAATTTTTTTTTCTGAATAGAGATCTAAAAGCGTGTGAGAAGGGTACAGCATGATGGCATAGAAAGCAGATCATGTTTGTTTTCCAATTTGGGTATGCCCCCTACCGCCCTCGAAAATCATAAAAAAAGTAAAACTAAGCTTTTTCGTGATTTTCGGTTAAAAGTAAAAGGATATAAAATAAATACACTTGGTCGGACGTCCTATTAAAATTTGAGTAAAATCGGATGATAAACCTGGAAGTTATTGAACAATAATGTTTTTGTGCGTGCTTCTTCTTCTTTTCTGTTGACAGCACCAATGCGTGTTGCTCAACAAGTCTTTAGCCACATTTGTCTTTTTTGGGAGTTGCTCAAGATGTTCCTAGTAACATTTGTTTTTCTACCCGGTACCCATAGGGTACAAGGGTATTATAAGTTAGTGCCAACCGAGAATGTATGTAACAGGCAGAAGGAGGCATCTCCGAACCCGTAAAGTATATATATTCTTGATCAGCATCACCAGCCGAGTCGATTTAGCCATGTCCGTCTGTCCGTCCGTGTAAAACAACAGATCTCCGAGACTATAAGAGCTAGATTTACCAAATTTGGTCACAACATTGTAATCTGTTGCACGCAGAGTTTTGTTTGTTTTAAGTTTGTTTTAAAATTTGGCCACGCCCACTTGCGCCCTCAAAAATCATAAAAAAAGTTAAACAAGCTATACTCGTTATTTTCGGTTTAAAGTTAATAGATACAATAAATGAATAAAATAGAGCGAACGTTTCCTGACAATTTCAGTAAAATCGGATGATAAACATGGGAGATATTAGCAATAAAGTTAAAACTTTAACACACCGCCCTAAAGCACTGCTGTTGCAAGCTGTAGCCGACAGGTGGCGCATTCGAGACTTGGCCGTGCGATATAATGGCGCCAACTGCAGAAGAAATGACAAAAGAATAGAGCCAGAAATGACAAAAAATAACATAATTCATTTTTTGACGCCGATCGAGCGGGTTTTATGTGTTCCTATAAAATGCATCATTCATATATAAGTATGACTTTAAATTGTTTAGGTCGGGAGCTAATTCGAGAGGCGAGAGACTAGTCTCTCAGTTTTTGAGCTGAGTTTTTTTGAACGGCCGAAATCGGACTACTATATCCTATAGCTGCCATAGGAATGATGGCGAAATTAATGTACAAAAATTTTAACTTCTCTGTATTTAAACGTATTTCTATATATTTTGAGATACAGCAGTTTTTTATGGTTCTAGAATTACGGTTTTCATTTTTTTAAGATCGGACCACTATATCATATAGCTGCCATAGAAGCGATCGGTCGATTTATATGAAAACGTAAAATTCTACACGTAAAATGTAAAATGTACAAAATTCGATATTTTTCCACATTACTAAAATTGTTCGATTTTCAATGATCCAATTGCAGACTGCAAGGGTATACCAACTTCGGTTTACCGAAGTTAGCTTTCTTTCTCGTTTTTTTTAAAGTTTGTTGGTCAACAGCAATTATCTCGAAAAGTATTGATAGTGATGGGAAATATTTGTAGTGTCAATTTGTGGCAATATACAGGCCGGTTCCAGTTTTCACTCGGAAGTGAATTTGATAAGATTTTTTGACTTCCCTTTAAATACACGGATTTTCCTTGTTGATTTCATAAAATTTCCCCTTGGTCTCTTTTATGACCATTTACATTTAAGCATTGTATTTTAAATACCGCCAGCCAAATAGTAAGAGGAAAGTTTCCGTTAGGTTTCTTTTGAAAGGTACCAGAGCGTTAACAGAGGGAAGTGAAAACTAGAACAGGTCTGGGAAATAATGTTCGTGAGTTGGCATGAAATGCCCCATGTATACATTTAAATGTTTGGATTTATATAAATTGGACGGAGAGCGAGAGGATTTGCAGCATAATTGAACTTCTAGTTACCAACAAGAAAGCTTCCACTAAGCCCTAAAATGTAAATAAAATACTTTTTTTAAGGAAGAATAATGGTTTTTTTGATCCCGAAAATATTTTGACTTATACTTGTCTAAGTTAAAAAATATGTTTTTTTATATCATGTGTAAGTAAAATTACAAACTTATAAAAAAAAAAAAAAAAAAAAAAATCGATCAAAACATCGGAAACGTCAATAGTGCCAAACCTTAATGCTTTGCATCCCTACCTTGTACCTTATGGGTACCGGGTATAATCAATGACTCATAATAAGAGTGATATTTATACCCGGTACCCATAGGGTACAAGGTGCATTCTTGATCAGCGTCACCAGCCGAGTCGATTTAGCCATGTCCGTCTGTCCGTCTGTCCGTCCGTGTGAAACAACAGATCTCAGAGACTATAAGAGCTAGAGTTACCAAATTTTGTGAAAACTTTGGAATTTGTTGCACGCAGATCAAGTTTGTTTTAAAATTTGGCCACGCCCACTTGCGCCCTCATAAATCATAAAAAACGTTATTAAGTTATTCTCGTTATTTTTGGGTTAAAGTTAATAGATACAATAAATAAATAAAATAAAATTGACGTTTCCTGAAAATTTCAGTAAAATCGGATGATAAACATGGGAGATATTAGCAATTAGGTTAGAATTTTAACACACCGCCCTAAGGCACTGCTGTTGCAAGCTGTAGCCGACAGGTGGCGCATTCGAGCCTTGGCCGTGCGATATTGGCGCCAATGTATGTACAATGTAGTGTATGTACATTTTTAAATTGCCTTTTAGTGTAAAGCGCAAACGTTTAGGTACCGGGTATCTCACAGTCGAGCACAGTCGACTGTAGCTTTCTCACTTGTTTTTTATTTGAACTGAAATTCAGTGCCTAGTGTGTCTGACATAATTTAACTTCAGCTGGCATTCAAATGGTTTTCAAAATGATTTCGATTGTAAAAGCATACTCATAACAGTGATATCTATATCGAACAATTTAAATCACACAAAATTTACAGATTGAGCGAATGTACATGTGTATCTAACATATATATGTACCTGTACCACCTCAGCACAATTAACATACCTAAAAACCTTTTAAACAAGTATTTTGTAATTCCCTTTCACATGAAATAAAGAAACTTGAAAGTTTGTACCCCATGGTTCCATGCATACTTTGATTTTATAATCAGAGCAGGTCAAACAGCTCACAAAGTTCAGCGATATTCCCGTATATATCCCACAATTTAAATCACACAAAATTTACAGATTGAACGAAAGTATATGTGTATGTATATATGTACTTGTATAAGCCCAACACAATTTATATGCCTTTAAACCTTTTAAACAAGTTCAGGTTATGAATAAAGGTATTTTTTTTAATTCCCTTTCACATGAAATAAAGAAACTTGAAAGTTTGTACCCCATGGTTCCATTCATATTCATTCATTCCATTGATTTTCTACGAACAGAAAACTTAAAAACCGGCTCAGCCGCCTTCACTTTCAGAAAAGTGAATAAAAAAATAAAAACGATAACATGCTAATTTGGTTTTAAAAAACCTTTTGGGATTTAATATCTACATTCTAAGCAAAACGCATATATATAAATCAATAGCTACTGTTAAAGAGGTATCAAATAAAAAAAGACATCCATACACTTTCAGTTCAAAATATAAATGTATTTTATTTCAGTAATTTGTCACTTAGGTAGCTACCTAATCTATCCAGCGCATAGCCCATAATAAAAAAAAACCAAGGATTCGAGTCACATATCTAGTTTAAGATCTGGGACAATTTAAAGCGTATATTGTGCAATGAGGAAGTGGTGAATTATTAGAATTAATGAACTTGATTTCTTTTGTAATGTTGTTCGTTTTGAGCAAAAGCCACTTGTACTAAAAAGACAAAAATTTAAAAGATTTTAGCGAGGAAAAAGTGAGAGAAATTTTAATTATTATAAGAAAGAATGAGCTAACTTCGGGAACGAATTTCGACACACTTAATTTAGTAATCATAGGAAGATACTGCCTGAAAATTAGTCCTATAGCTGAAATAGGAACGATTTGAATATAATTTAGATAAAGACATACCACTTTTGGAACTTTAAGGTTATGTTAAAAATTTTAACTAAATCGGATCACGATTTTCGTATACTACTTATATAAAAAAAAATACCTCTTAACGAGGTGAGTTAAAAGTGACGATGGCACCTTTAACTCCAAAAGTTACTGCTTTAAAATTTTATGACTATTAATAGTAACGTTGACAAAAATAAATTACAAATAATTCAACTAGTTTCAAGGATAGGTATTTTACAGCTTGGTGCCAAAAAACGAAACTATTTAAAACTCAAATGGGAAAAATTAAAGTTAGGTATATTGATGAGCAAGAGATATGTGTTGTACCCCAAAAGGTGAGCAGCAGTCTAAAGTGACTATAAAAATAGTATGAGCCATTGAAAAACAAAAAAATATAAAATCTTAAAAAAAAAAAAATTATTTTAAATTCGTAATTATAATATTTATATATATAATCTATAATATATAATATAATATATATAATATTTTTTTCCAAATTCATGGTGGGGTCAGAATCTATTGATGGTGTGAAATGAACATCAATAGACCAACAAGTAAACTATTTTTTACCTTTTGCAATTAAGAACCGATTTGATGTAGAAAAAGGCATTTACTTTTCATTTGGACAAGAAAAACTTGCCCGGTTTTGAAAACGAAAAAGTCTTGTGAAAGGGAAAACGGGAGCACCGATTTTTCGTTTTCGAAAACGAAAACGAGAGAATCTTGTGAAAGTAAAAACCGGAACCTGCCTGATAGTGCATGTAAAAGAAATCTTGCTCACGTCGATTGTTTGTTTACGTTTTATTAATGCAAGCCTTCCTGGCGAGCACTTTAATTTCCTGTAAGTTGCATTGATTGAGGTTAAGGTTTCTAAGCTAGGTTTACAATCTCTCACTTTTAGTCCGTTCGCTACTAGTGCCAAATCTAGAAAGACCGAAAACTTTCCATGTGCCTAAGCTTAAGAAAAACTAGTCCCTGGCAATCACTCGATGCTGGGTTGGGTATCGATCACGTCCTCGATCGCTTTACTATCAATAGGACGTGTTATATACCAAAAGTTGAGCAATCTCAAGGGCTAAATGGCCTTGAGTGACTATCAAAATCGTTAGAGCTATTTCTGAATAAATTTTAAAAACTTAAAAAAAAAAAATTTATTTTAATTATAAATTCTTAAATATTATATTAAGATAAATTATGTCACGGCGAAGCTACTAGCATTTCAAAATACCTTTCTAGTACGTTTCTTTAGCTTTAGTCGTTTAGAAGTTATGGGTGCGAACAAAAACAGGATAAACGTTCTCATTTCAAAAAGGCCGTTAAAATCTTGTTTATGAATATCTTTTGACCGGAGTATCGGATCGGGATGATTGAGGTGCCATTCGACGCATATTTAAAATTTGTGGATTTTTGCTCCAAAAGCTCAAATTTTCAACATTTTTAATTTCCCACTTTCACTCCCATTTCTCCTGAACTAATCCGATTTTGAAAAATCTTAGTATGCAATTTCAAAGATGTTTACAATACCGTTCGATGCAGATATAAATGGTTCTGATCGGACTATCGTAGCAGTTTCAATTCTATGGCTCTATACAGTAGTCTCCTTGGTCACCACAGTCTCGGACAAAAGTGTTCTTTTTGTAGATAATTGGGTGAGAGTATGATAATCACAATATTCCACAGTTATATAATATTTTTTAACATTTTATATTTGATGCTATTCAATGCATATACAAACATGAATATACACCAAAAATAGACCATTTTATTTTTAAAACCGGGCGAACCTAAGAAAAATAGTGAACTTTCCCCAAATAATGCCTTACAATAGATTATAATAAATAGTTGTATTGCTATTTAATAGTAGAAATGAAAAATAATTGTATATTGACTATAAAAAATGTCGCATTACCAAGAAGAATATTAGTTTATCCATATATAGATTCAACAATCCCTTATTAGCATTAAATTTATTAATCCCTAATTCATTATTTAATTAAGTTTTTGTTACAGTTAAACAATTCCTTGTGAAAGATAATTTTTTTTATTATCAGTTACAGTTAAACAATTCCTTGTGAAAGATAATTTTTAAACCCTTGCAGAGGGTATTTTAATTTTGCCAAGATATTTGCAACGCAGTGAAAGAGGCATCTCCGACCCCATAAAGTATATATATTCTTGATTAGCATCACCAGCCGAGTCGATCTAGCCATGTCCGTCTGTCGGTTTCTACGCGAACTAGTCTCTCAGTTTTTTAGCTATCGAGCTGCAATTTTTAATTTGCAATAGGAATGATGGCGAAATTAATTTAAAAAAAAATTAAACTTCTCTGTTTTTAAACGTATTTCTATAAATTTTGAGATATTACAGTTTTTTATGGTTCTAGAATTACGGTTTTCATTTTTTTTAAGATCGGACAACTATATCATATAGCTGCCACAGAAGCGATCGGTCGATTTATATGAAAATGTAAAATTCTACATGTAAAATGTAAAATTTACAAAATTCGATATTTTTTCAACAATGGTTCGATTTTTAATGATCCAATTGCAGACTGCAAGGCGCATCTGCGTTAACTCGAAAATCGCAGCAAACAACTTTATTTTTTCGTAAGTAATACCTGTGTCTAAAAGGGACATAAAAGGCTCCGTATCAACTACTTATACTAAAATATACTAACTTGTATTCAGTATTTTTACATATTTAGGGGATTTTTGTATTTGGCGCTTTTGTCATTTATTTTAAATAACCGACAACTGCCTTATACAGTGTTCACTCCAAATAGTTAACATTGCCGAAAAACATGCTGTTCACTGTATTATATAAAAACACACTTTATTTGAGCCATTTCATAAAGATTGGTTAAAATAACACATGCTCTATTTAAATTATAGAGCATTTTATATAGTTAAATTTCTAGTAGTTAAAGAGAGAGATCAATGTGCATCTACTGGTTTCGCAACAACTCTGGCTCTATGTAAACAGGCACAGCAGGCTGTGTAAAAAGGTTATTATCCGGTTCATTTGAAAATTTTTTGATGTTCATAGAAGTATGGAGGATTTGATCTTTCGAAGTTCACCGCTGGGCTTTCACTATTATCCACGGTGCAGATCATTTAGAAAATGGAAAAATAATATATTTCACTGAAAACATTACTAATCAAACAGCATGCAAAAGATGGAGCTCTTAGAAGACGATTCTCACTGGAAAAACGCATAATCAGATGCAGCTAAGTGCAGTTCAGCATATCATTTAGATATTATTTTTTGCCATCATAATAGCGTTGCCTCAAGTTTATAATTCTGCTACTCTATGGAATAAATTTCAAGAAAATATGGCCAGAGTTTTCGCTTTCTAGTACGTATAAGTTAATAGAATTTAGTTATTAGTTGTTTAATAATTTACTTATGACTCTTCGGTCATTCCCGTTAGGCCTACTAAGTTCGAGTTGAGTTTTTGTCCTAATTCTAGCTTTACAAAAAGGTCTTAAATGAAACCTTGGGTGCGCCGTCGTCTGCGGCAGCTTTTCCGTGAAAAGCGCCGACTTGACGCCTCGTGTCCCCCGACCATTTCAACGGCTGGCGTCGACCAGCTGCCTGACCGATGCACCTGTACCGATAAGTCTCATATCTTGGTCAGCGGCCGATGTCGTGTCGTTCGCCTTAACTCTTTCCACCCTCGGGCTCTCCTAGTATCGTCCTTCGCTGCTAGCCTTATCTGTCGCTTGCGGGCAATACGTCGTTGGATTCAGAAAATGTCGGCGAAGCATGTTGTGTGGTTATTGTTATGGTAGCCATAATGCTGAAGATGGGACTGGTTATGATCTACCTCCTGACCTTTTCTCTGTGTCTCCGCAAAGGTAAGTTCTTGGTCCTCTCTTGTTCTCAATTTATGTAAATGATCTGTCCCAAAGTATTTCTTTATGTGATGTCCATCTATATGCTGATGATGTTCACATACATACATACATACTACATGCGTAGTATCGATAATTAATTTAGTATCTTTAATAATGATCTAGACGCCGTAGATGAGTGGGCGAAGAAAAATGGTTTGCTTATAATTCCCACCAAGTCAAAATGTCTAATAATTTATAAAAAATTAATTTAAATATGGCAGACCTTCCAAAACTTTGAATAGGCAACTCTCTCATAGAATATGTAAGCTGCGAATAACTTAGGCTTTACATTTAACTCCGTTTTGAAATGGAATGATCATTTTGCTAAGGCGGTTAAAAAAACATATGGCTTACTTAGGCAATTACATCATTCAAAATACTTTTTAGCTCCAGAACTTAAAATGCTGTTTGCTAAAACTTTTCTAACGCCCACCTTATTTTATGGAGTAGAGATTTTTGGAAACTGTTATGCAACAAGCAAGCAGAAATTAAAAGTAGCTTTCAATATTGTAGCAAGGTATATATTTAACCTTAAAAGAACTGATATTGTATTTTTTTTTCATATAAAATATTTAATCTCAATTTCAATGATTGGACAAACGCAAGGGCAATGATTGGCTCAATAGAGCCATCGTACCTATCTGAAAAATTACGTTTTACCACATCTATAAAAAGAAATTATATACTTCGCTTTAAATTTAAACCCGCAAGTTCTGAAAGACACTTTTATATACAAGCTATTCGTCTTTGGAATCGACAAACCACATTAAACCTTTTTCAATACCTGAAATAATAAAAACATAAACAAATGGGAAAATATAAACCAAATAATAATGAAATATTATTAATTTAAAAAAATAATAAAAGTAAAATAAATAACAAGAATTCACTGATAAGATGTCACAAAACTTGTATGTTTAATTAACATGTAAGTCAATAAATCAAAAAATAAATAATAAATAATTGCAGACTTAGTTGTTCATTGTGGTCCTTGGTATTTATTAGTGACACAATCGAGACAGCAGGGTTCTTCTTCAAAACTCCATAATGGATTTGGTATTTTATACTTGTATTTATTTGTTAAATCAATGGCCTGCTCATTAATATTAGATAATACGTATGTATAACCGTCGTCGTTGAATCCAAATATTACTGGCCATATTTTTTTTTAATTTCTTCCGCAGAGTAGCAGAATCAGTAACTTGACAAATCGCTATTAAGATGAAGCTGAATTGCAAGTGTGTTTTCCCAGTGAGAATGGTCTTCCAAAAGCTCTATAGCTGTGACAAGTGTTGTAAATAAAACCTTGCATAGTTCTTAGGTGTGGAAAAGCTGTCGGGTCTTTTACAACATACAATAATATTATCATATAAAAGTATTTGCTGTTGTTGGGATGAATAACGTAGACTCTGCCAAAGCATCTATTTTTATTACTACAGGGAAACCATCGACCTTGATATTGCTTTTGAAAGGCAAAGAACTCTGGTTCTATGTATAGTGCCCGGTGGTCCACTTCGAATGATAAATGGCTTCGTACTGCTTCCGAGCTGTATGTATAACGTCCATACTGATATTTTTCACTTCATTAGGTGTATGCAGTAAATGGCTTGATCGGTAACGCTACTAATGTGGGCATCAAACATTTTCAAGAGGGGAGGATTATAGCGAACGACCCTTCGGTTATCAATATAATTGTTTCGGAGAGTTGCAGTTTGGCAACCGTGTACTGGCAGCCCGGGCCTGAATACACTACTAATCCGAAACTGAAAAGTTTCCACCACGTACCAATTTTGAGAATATCGCGGTCAAAGTATCATGCACTGCTTGCTTTACCTCATTTCAAGGCGTAATAATTCCGAAACCAGACGTACCCCAGAGCTGGTACTAGGCTTAAAAAAATCTTTGTTCTTTCTACTTCAATAATAAATAAAAACATCCATTGGGGGACCTCTGGTTCTTTAGTTATCGTGCATTTTTCAATTTTAATTTTGTCACAAATTTTAGCTATGTTGTTGCCCTGATACTTAAAAATTTTGTTAGAGTCTCGGCTCTGTGTTCGAAACATTGATGCTTCTTCTAAAGATTTTACATCGATGTTCCCAACATATAGCAGAGACAGACAAGTTTTTTTAAAATACCAGGGCTCCGTTTAGGAGGAGTACACTATCACTATATAGTACACCGGCCTTTCAGTTGAATCCTTTTAAAGCAAATAGGTAAAACGTATTCTGGACGGATTCTATTCTATGCTGGTGACACACAGCTGTTGATGACCAGTTAATGGAGGAGTATTCCAGTGTGGGACGCACTAGAGAAACGTAAAGAAGCTTTCTGGTGTAGAAATGGTCAAATTCCTTGGACTACCGTTTAATAAAAGCTAATAAGCTCTTACCTTTATCGGATGTAGTACAGATGTGGCTATCAAAAGAAATTGTATGGTCAAACAAGACACCGAGATCTTGGATCGAATTTATGCGTTGGATCGATAAAATGTTATGGATTTACGCTTATCAGGATTAAGCAGTTGCATATTGACTTGGCACCAGGATTAAAGGTTATTTAAGTCGAGCTGGAGCTGCATATAGGAATCTTTAGAGGCCATATGCATACACATCTTGACATCGGCCGCGTTCATTATGATCTTGGAACACTCAATTATTTGAGGAAGTTCATTAAGAAATAAGCCAAACAGAGTGGACCAAGGTGATTGCCTTGCTGGAACGCCCGAGCTTACTGTGAATGATTTAAAATAAGTGGTAATAAATTGGACCTTTTGGGTGCGATTAAATAAATAGGTACTTATCCACATAAGCAGATCTGGAATGAATCCTAACAGGAGCAGCTTGTGGATCAGCAGAATTGAGGGCTTTACTGAAGTGGTTACCCACAGACCACATCAGTTTGTTGTTAAAGGCAGTTAAAGGCACTGAACTCAAGAAAGTTAGTTGTAGTGGACCAACATCTGGGAAACCTATGTTGCGTTGGAGATATAAACGACACTGGTGTATAGCTCAGTATAGGGCAGCCGATGGGGATAAATAATGTTCGAGTTAAGATTATTTGAGGAATATGTTGTATGGAAAAAATCGGGAATAGGTCACCGATTCCTTCATCGTTTGACGCATAAATTATTAATATTGGATAAGGAATTGGATAACTGTGTAAAGTTTGCTTTACGGAAAGGGGCTCTATTAATAGGAGGTGGCTGAAAAATTCTATCTAAGATAAGCTGTAAAGTCGGATGATGTTGATCTTCAGGAATGGATAAAGGCAAACTACGTGTGATGATTGCACCGCAAAGGTCAGACTCAAATATAAGATCCAAAAGTTTCCCGTTTTGGTTGGATATGGAATTAACTTGGTTGAGGGATAAATCAAGCAGACCGTTAACAACGGGTCTCCGTTTAGGGTAACAGTGTTGTCGTAGGTCACCAAAAACGTGCCTGTAACCGACTGATTAAGGCCATTGCTGTATCGAATCTCAACATCAGCGTCATTGATGAGGAGTAACCCATAATCTATTATTGTAATCGGGTCGAGGTGACCTGGTATAGTATCACAGAGGGTAACGGAAATTAGCGTTTGAGCGGAGGTAGGCAATTTGGTTTTCTTACAAAGTGTGGTGATCATAGAAGCGCTGTATTGGTGGAGGGCAAATGAGCTAATCAGCGACTAAATTACTTTGACTTAAGTCTAATATTTTTATTATGTTATACCGGGTAAATAACGATTTTCTCTCATACCATTTTAGGTATCGTTTTATATAAGGAAGTGAATGGTTTCGTTATTATGGAATGCTTCGATAGAGGATATTTATAAAATATCAGCAATGCTACGATTGTTGATTGTTGTTGTGTTTCCGCTATTGCTATCAGAGCGGTCCTAACATATTTATGTTACGCCTAATATGGATTATTCTTACAGTAGCTACTAATGACTCCAATCGTTTTATGTCCGCGGAAATTATCCGTCTCATGTGTTCTTGTTGGAACGTCTCTATCGTTGTCCTGGTCTCGTCAATGTAGGTTTAGTAAGTTGTTATGTTCGTGGTGTGCAAAGATATTAGTGTTCATCCCAAATCGTAACGTCTGCTAGCGGCACACAGCCAGAGTATGTATAGTCGTTCAGTTTAGTTAGGCCAGTCGTCATCGTCAAAGTTGTCGTCAGTATAGGGGTCAAAAATCTTTACCTGCGATTGTCCTTATGGACACAGGTCTAACCGACCTGGTATTTTTTGTAAGTCATGTCTTTCTTTCCAAGTTTGTCTGTCTGTTTTCCCAAGCTTATTTTTTTTTTTTACTTTTTTTTAATAGCAAAAAAAATATGTTCGAATGAACAATGCCCAAAATGCATTGAGTGAAATTGAGTGCGAAGCCGAACATGTGGGTGGGAATGCGTTTGAATAAGAGTTTGGAGTGTTTTGAGTGCATTCGAATGCCAAACTGGCTTGTTGATGTTTTTTTTTCGACTTGAACGAAATAAAAGCACAATACTATAGGGATGCAAAAGCATCGATCTTACTTTCGATAGTATTGATGTTTTTGAAAACGGCGACACATCGATGTTTTCACTAAGAGTTAAATAAATATAAGTTTAGTAAAGAAATATTTAATTACTATTTGGAGCAACTTAAATTCGATTTTTTTTAATAATTTCAAAAAATTTGATGTTTTGGCGATATTTTGATGTTTTCAAACATCAATGCTTTTGCATCCCTACAATACTACAACCATGATGAAATAACATAAGGTGGTCTCGTCGCGAGTACGAAGTATCCACTTATTTCAGTGCACGTTTGTTTGTTGAAAAGAAAGGTTGTGTGCGGACGAATTTGTTCCTTGTTGTTCATTAACCCTTAACCAGCCAAGAATACAGAATTGTTGAGAAACACTGGAAATGTGGAAGAAGACAACTTTGATAGCTGGCTTAATTTAGACTTTAGCTCTAAAAGTTTAGAAAATAAGGAAAATAAGCCTAAATATGTTGAGCCTGAAGATGAAGAACAAAGCATAGCTAACAACATACCTGCAGACATCTGGATGAGTTGACGGAGGATGCCATAGAGTAAGTCGCCGGCTATGTCATTAAAAGGCTAAGGCTGAGTGACTGCTTGAAACAATCTTCGACATTTACCTATGTAGATGAGGTGTCTCACGGGGGCCTTATTAAACCGTCTGATCAATTCAAAAATAAGCTCAAAGAGCTAGAAATAATTTTTTCTCATTATACAAAAGAAAATTTTAAAGTAACAAACCATTTAAAAGAAAAATTAGTAATCGCAGCACAAAATGTAGAGCTGGATAAACTTGTATTTTCTTTTTACTTTAAAATAAGAATATATTTAAAGCTTACGTACATGCTAAGGGTTTATCAACAATCAGATTGCCGCCTCACTCACACTCAATACGACACTCAGTTTACTATGTTCCTTTCACTCGCACTTATTGCAAGCATATGTGGATGTCTGTTGCCGACGAGACCACCTTATGTTATTTCATCATGACTACAACTCGAGTAACTCGAGTGTCATCGGTTATGCCAAATTGTTCATTTTGTTTTAGGCTTTATTTATTCTCACTCATTTTACCGAGTGCCGTATGAAATGAGGCAACACGCACTCATGTTGATGCTCAATCGTGTCGTTGTATGCATCGAACTCACTCAATTAAATTCAATTCGAGTCCATTCAATTTGGCGTGTGTTGCGAGTGAAGCCATACAGAACTCTAGTATGTAACAGGCAGAAGGAAAAATCTCCGACTCTATAAAGTATATATATTCTTGATCAGCGTCGCCAGCCGAGTAGATCTAGCCGTGTCTGTCTGCTCAAATAAAACAGCAGAGTTATCAAATTTGAAGGCAACATACGAATTTGTTGCACGCAGATAAAGTTTGTTTTAAAATTTGGCCACGCCCTCTTCCGCCCTTTAAAAACATAAAAAAAGTTTAAGAAGCTATAATCTTTGTTTCGGGTTAAAGTTCATAGATAAACAAGTGGGAAAGCTACAATCGAGTGTAACCGACTGTGAGATACCCGTTAAAAAAAAGAAAATGTTGAGAAATGAAGACAAAAGCTGCTAGATCCATGTTGAGCAACACTACAAAAAGACAAATGTTGCTAGGGACATCTTGCGCAACACTCACTCTCTCTCAAAAGCTATGTGCTCAGACACCCGGAAAGTATTCCTGAGCAGTGCGATAGAACGAGAGGGTGGCTATTGACCTCTTGTTTTGACTCAATGCTACGGAACCCTTTTAGAGTGTCTGAGTTCTTAGCTTGAGAGAGAGAGTAGAAAAATAAGCATACACAGAAACTTTATTGTTTAATAACTTCCATGTGTGTATAATATTTTTACAATTGGGGTGTTCCCTATACGTCTAACTGACTAACTGACTGAATTTATCGAATGAAAAAAATCGAATCGGAGACAGCTGTCCCATACAAATTGATATTTTCGATAACTTCAGTCAGTTAAGCCTAATACTCACCAGCGCTAAACCTTAGCTAGCTAAAACTGATTCATAATTCTAGTGTGACCGGTTTGATCCATACGAAACGGCCAAACGGCCATACTGTCAGCTGTGTTCGTTTTCAATTCAAATTAAACGCGGTCAAACTAACAAATTACTAAAATTACTTAAATTATGATTTCCAAAGCCGCGGGGCCAGCTTCCGATGCCGCCGACGAGGACGAGCTGCTCCTGGCCCTGCAGCTGCTGCTACTGCCACTGCTGGAGCGTTGCTTCAGATCCAGCTGCGGAGTGTTGACCCGAGGGCATCTTTGTGTGTCTGGTCTCTTCCGTCTGCTGCTCCACCACCTTGTCCAGGTGGCCGCTAGTGGGTCTCTCCGCATTGTAGTCGTAGAACACCTGCGAAGTGTCGCCCTGCCCATAGTCATCGTTAGGCACATCCGCGTCCACGACGACTGCTGCCACGAAATGATCTCTAT
>VNJZ01000194.1:0-11953 GCA_008042795.1 Drosophila asahinai | reverse complement strand
GCAGCAAATCTGTAAAAGGGAACGATTATACATATTATATTATTTAAATTTTAATTAATACCATTAACTATCTTACCAGTGTGTTCAAGTCTCGTCGAGTTACTATTGGGTTCCAAACTTCTATGAGAATCATTTAATGGCATATTCTCTTGGTCATCTTAAAAGCAAGAAATGGTAATTATGGATTATACGTAGCATATAATATAATATATATCATACACTTACCATTGAATTTCGATGTTGTGGGTAATTTATTTGACATGATGATTTCCTCATCAGTGTCGTCCAGAAAAAGTTCGGTGAATTTATTCATGATGATGAATTACTGCAGCAAAAATAAGTAACCTATTGTTGCTGAGGGGTAATATTTTTTTTTCAATTTTTGAAACGCTATGTGTACAATTTTCGTCACTTAACATAAGTGACTGTGAACAAAATAAATGTACCAAACTGGACTTTAATGGCTCGTAAAAAAAATCTTCTAGATTTAATACTTGGTTTGACTGAACAACTAAGCAGTTTGTTCCTTGCTCGATTAATTTTATTTTAAAAATGTGTGATCCCACCATATAAAAATTATTAGGAAAATGTATAGAATAGAAAAGTGTATTTGCCTGAATTGAAATTATATTACCACGCGAATCTTTTTTTAAAATAGAACTGAAAAGTTGTGTTCCCTTTGGACAGTTAACGCTCATATCAACAATGCGATTATAAATTTGGCTGCTTACGTTTGTTCCGTTTTTAACCATTTGTTTCACTTTATATAAGAAGCTCTCAAATTTAAATGCGCTAAAAGAATCTAATGTATCTCTATATAAAAGAACCTCGTCAGAGAGATGTAGCAAGCAGTGGAAATTATATTTTAAAAAAATGGGACTGTAATGAGTGGTCAATAAATCCACAAAGCTGTAAAGCAGTGCTTTGGCACACGCATTTTTCGTAATACAATATTCTGGACTAAGAAGTATACGAATGCCAACGCTTCACTGCAGAAAATGTTCATAACGTGCCTTTGTCAATACATTTACAAGTACCACTGGACCGGTATACAAAAGAAATTGCAGAAATTCAGTTTCTTTCCATCGCTTTAGTTCAGAAGTATTTCTGGGTTTCCTGTTAAACTCTTTTCCCATGCTATTTTTCAATGATAATAAGTTTTCATTGAGAATGACTATTTTTTCTGTTGTGAGAGAATAGTCTTGACCTTTTTCTTTTAGCCATGCCACCATCAATGTTTTTACTATACCGAGACAAACTACATGCATATAGTCCAACGCGAATGTGTTAACTATATTTATTGGCAACTCTTCAATTTTTAATGCGCCATTAATCTTGTGATAGTTTGTGTTTTTTTTTTGCTCGAAATTCCTCGTCAGTACGTAACGGCGATATTTCATGCTTGAAAATAATTCTATTCTTGTAAGCTTCACCCCGCTGGTGACACTTAACGCAACTGAAATAACCGGAATGACCTTTGACACCAAGCATATACGAACGCGCCGGTGCATCACAAATGAATGCTCTTATTTGCACTTCAAAATTTTCCGATTTATAAGTAAACCCATTTTGAAATAGTTCTTTCATTTCCGCAACGAAGTCTGAAACAAAGTCATCAACGTTTGGAGGCTTGCTATCACCCACAAAAGCACCCGCAACAAGCACTGGGGAAGAATTGTTCACATTAATTAAAATAGGCCACACTTGCTGCTTAGAACTTTTATATAAAGGTAGTCCATCTACATTGACATTAAGCCTTATGGTTTTTTTTGGAAATATATTTTTTTCAAAGAAATCTGTTAAGCAATCATTGACACCGTAATGAACATAACTTCCACTTCCCATCACAACGCTAGGCACTTGCCTTGGAGTTTTTTTAAGGGATCGATAGTCGGCACTTAACTCACAGCCATAGCGACGTAAAACTTGTAAAAGCCCATTAATGGCAGATCCTGAAATATTAAATATTATTGACCACTCTGCTAACTCTTCCTTTAGATTTGACGAGAATCCGTTTGACTCGCAATCGTCTACTCTTTCGTACTCCTCATCTTCTGCGCCCGAGCTATCGCTGAAATTTATCGCTTCAGCACTTTCTATGGTGAAATCGGTGTCTAAGACAATATTATTTGTCAATAAATCCCCGCTTGCTTCAATACTTGTTTCATTTTGAACGTTGCTGTTGTCAGTTAACGAAGCTATTATTCTATTCGATTGTTTTTCTACGAGTCTTCGTTTGGACATTTTTAACAATTAGTGTATACACAAAACAATGAATAAATTTTAAAAACGCACGCACCACGTTGAAGCGAAAATTTGCACTGACTAACTGGCATAAAAGAAGAACATGCCAAACAAAACGCACAAAATAATAACGGTAGATTGCACGAGAAACAGATGCAAAATAGAAGAGCAGCAGATAATAGCTCCGAAAACGCTCCGAGACGGTGCGTTTTTAGGAGCCCTTTTTATTCTATGTTTCGGAGGGCTCCGCAAACGCTCCGAAAAGGTGCTACTTTGGGAGTCTCGTTTTGATCCTTCTTCGGTGAGCTCCGCAAATGCTCCGAAGAGGTGCTACATTGGGACTCCTTTTTCGCTCCATTTTCGGAGCGCTCCGGAAACACACCTTTGCGGTATAAATTTGGGAGTCCGTTAACACTCCTAGTTCGGAGCGCTCCGCATATGGTTGGCTGGGTGGTGAAAGTACCATAAATTGCGCACACACACTACCTGCTGCATTACGCGTGCCTATATTCATATACATTTGCTTGATGTATATTCATTTACATCTACTGTTCGCTAATAAACCATAATGCCAAGCTGTACACAGGGTACAGGCCCAGCCACAGTCACGCCTTTTTATTTTCTTTTCGACAGCTGATCTCATTTTCCGCTCACATACCAACAAAGGCTTGCAAAATGAGCAAAGATTCGGCAAATGCAATTTACGTAAAATGTCCGCCTACAACGATCGAAAATGGTAGACAACATCGAAAACTTAAACATGATAGGGAGTCTCACGAGATTAGCTTAGATAAGAAAGATTGTCATTTACAAATTCTTGAATCGTACTTTCGCAAGATATGTAAATTGCAAACGAGAATCAAAGAAATGAATTATGCAGATGACGGGAGAGCTAAGGTGGAGACATTGTTCCAAGAGCAAAATTAAGTCACTTATGAGCAACATAAGCCATTCTCCAGACACGTGTGTTTTTAATGCCACAGCCAGTTCTGTAGGGAATGGGAGTGTAGGGAGTGAAAGTGCGAGTGAACAGTGCGATTGTGTTTCCCGGGTGCTCCTTCGGGGACGGAGAAAAGAGGCTACATCTGCGAGGAAATGGACCTGTTTTAGTGCGGTGGGCGCGACGGAGGGCCAGTTGTTCTTACGGGTTCAGCCCGGGCGCACTGAACCCCGGTCCGCCGCCCCTCGAGTGACCGGATGATGGACAGCGTTTTGGCGGGAGGGGGTGAGTGGGGGGTACTCTGAGGCCGTTTTTTTTTCTTTTTCTCTTCGGCTAAAATTACTCTTAGCAAGGTGGCGGCACACACAAAGCGACTTGTCATCCCAGATGATCGCCAGTGTTGGAAAGCGGGCGCTCTGATAAGGGCGCTGCCCTCGGCCGTTAGGGGGCGCCTCACTTAGCCGATAGGGGGCGCTGGTGATCAAGCCAGTGCTCTCTGTCAAAAGCTGGCCGCTACAGGTTGCACTTGCTGACCGGAAAAAAACTGTAGAATACTGTTTCGGGCGGCTGCTCGAAGCTCCTGGCATGGCGTCAGGATCGGGGAGTGAAACGCTCGCCTAGCACACTGGAGGCTAATGTGGTGGTGAAGGTCACGGAGCAGACCAATTGCCATCTCCTCCGCGCTCCGGGACACAACGAAACGGGGCTCTGGCGACCGAGGTGGGGCGGTATAACCCCCATCGTTTATGCCGAGGAGAAATCCTGGGCCACCGATGGAAGCCCCAATCGTCCTTTTCTCATTCCTCACTGCGTCGGCTTAGCCTGCTCCCAAAACCCAAACCGCGTCTTCGCCACATTGGCCGGCGGTTTGGTCTGCGTCTGAACCGAATCGGTCGTCAGATTCTATAACCTGGCGGAAGGTATAAAACGCAAGCCTGGCAGCTGGGTCAATTTAGCTGTATCTTGAGGAATGTCTGGTAATAACATTATTACTCCAGGTGGCAACCACTCAGGTGGAAATCCACCCGCGGTAGATCCCGCGGTCAGGGCAAGGATTCTGGAGGCCCGAATCATCATTCCACCCAACACGGCGGCGCCGGCGGCACATTTAGCCGACGCCTCTCCAACGCTTCCGGATGCAAAGGACACCCCCTACAGGCGGCAAAAAGCCCCCCATTATGGAGGTAGCCACTGCCCCCGACAGGATTGCCGAAGGGGACAATGCCGGCAAAAGAATTAGGGATTCCCCGAGTCCATCCGGACCGGCTCACCCTACGATGAGGGCCAAAGCCCCCCAGTCAGAGATAGTGGGAAATCCTAGACGACCTGCTTATCAAGGTCAACGTTCATAAGGTCCGTAGCATAAATCAGACGATGAAGAACGCCTTTGCTAGGCTCAAGGAGCTCCAGCTGGCGCAGTCGCGGCATCCTGAAAGTTGATCCTAGTCGTCCCAATACCGATGGTCACCAACGTGCCTACCCAGGACCAAGGCGGACCAACGGAGACGGCCTGGGAAGAATCAGCAAGGGACGCAGTGCTAGGTCACGCCCCAAGCAACCCAAAGCGAGCACTCAGGAGAGACGGAAGAGAGCGAGGAACGAGGCGTTAATTATAAGCCCTCCGTCCGATATGACCTACAGCAAAGTGTTAGGCTTGGTCACGCGGGCACAGGACGCCAGGATGGAAGGGATCTGCGAGAGTGTCTGCAAAGTCAGGAAAACTGGCAAAGGAGAGCTCCTTCTGGGGATTAAACGGTCCTCTCAAGTCCAAGCGAGCAGCATTGGGGAGAAGATCGGCAGCGTACTGAGAAGCGGGGTCTCGATTCGCACCCTGACACCGCAGGCCTTGTTTTTGATCCGGGATTTGGACGAGCTCGTCACCAGGGAGGAATTAGTGAAAGCGCTTACCAAACAAGTAGGCCTTACGCCGAATTCGGTGACCATCAAGGGCGTTCGAGCCCTCCCCAGAGGAGACCAGATGGCTATTATCTCTGTCCCGGCTGGACCAGCAGAAGCCCTTACGAAACTAGGAAAGCTGAAGGTCGGCTGGACAAGGTGTCGAGTCAAGGAAATAGAGTCTCGTCCAAGGTGCTGCAGGTGCCTCGAAACGGGACACATTGCTAGCGGATGTAGCAGCGCCACCGATAGAAGCAAAGCGTGTTTTAGATGTGGCCAAGAAGGTCACAAGGTGGCTGAGTGCAGGAACCCTGCGCGCTGCATCAGGTATGCAGAAGCAAAGAGGAAGGACGTAAACCACCAGTTCGGCAGCCGGTCTTGCCCCTGGCGACGAAGTCCAAAGCGGAGCCTAAACCCAGCGCATGAAAGTGGTCGAAATCAACTTGAACCACTGCGTGGCAGCACAGAACCTGCTGTCCCAAACAATCCGCGAAAGTTGCGTCGATGTCGCAGCGCTAAGCGAGCCCTACAGGGTAGGTACGTGTCCAAACTGGGCAGCGGACAGCTCTGGAAAGGCCGCCTTGTGGATATGTGGCAACGCAACAACCCGGTTGACGAATATCCGCGCGAATAGAGGCTTCGTGCGCGCCAAGGTAATAGGCTGGTGGGTCTAGAGCGTATACCTCGCCCCAAGCCTATCGCTTGCAGAGTTCGGAGCCATTTTGGACCGACTTGCTGCGGATGCGAGAGGTCGCTCCCCTTCGTTGATAGCGGGCGACTTTAATGCATGGGCGGTAGACTGGGGTAGTGCCCTCACAAACGCTAGAGGCAGAGCCCTTCTGGAATCGCTCTCCACATTGGAGGTTGCTCTCCTTAATACAGGACAGCAGCACACTTTTAGCCGAGCGGGAGCTGGATCAGTCGTTGATCTCACCTTCGCCAGTTGCTCCAGGGCAGGACAGTCTACATGGACGCTGAGTGACGCGTACACAGCCAGCGACCACGCAGCGATTTTCATCACGCTAGATGCTGGGCATACGCAACTCTCTGCGCCACCTCCCCCAGCGCTTAAGGGTTACAGAGTGGACTCCGTGGATATCCAGGCCTTCTCAATGAGGATGGATAGTTTGGAAGCGTCTGGTAATGCAGAGCAAATGGCTGAATCTGCCATGCGACAGTACCAGAGGTCGTATGGGACGAGCACCTACCTGGAGAAGCGGGCCGCCTATCATCTGTGTCGTAGGACACTCAAGACGGCAATCCGAAGCAGTGAGACTAGATGCTTCCTAGATCTTTGCGACGCCACGGACCATGATCCCTGGGGAAACGCTTACAAGACGATCGTGAAGAGGATAAACCGGACTACTCAAAGCGCCCCCATGAAGACGGAAAGCCTCGAGAGGATCGTCGCGCACCTATTCCCGAGGATAGAGAACCCTGAGCTCGCGGTAATGAGCAACTCCGACTCGCTTCCCGGACTCGAGCAAGTCACCGAAGCGGAGATGCTGGCTGTGGCAGCCAGGATAAATACTAAGAAGGCCCCGGGACCTGACTGCGTTCCCAACAGGGCGCTAAAGCTAGCGATCTGTTTCAGACCGGACCTATTCGCGGAGCTGTTCGAGAAGTGTCTCAGAGAGGGAACTTTTCCAAGGAGGTGGAAGACCCAGGGATTGGTGTTGCTGCCTAAGCCGGGAAAGCCGCCAGATATCCCATCTTCATACAGACCCATCTGTCTGATAGATGGAGCGGGCAAGGTGCTCGAATATCTGATCGGCTCGAGACTGGAGAGGGCGATCTCAGCGGCAGGCGACCTGTCCGATGCTCAGTACGGGTTCAGGAAGGCAAAGTCGACCGTCGATGCCATTACAAAGGTGGTCGATGTCGCAGCAGCATCTATTGCGGGACAGCGGTGGAAAGGCGGATCCAAGGAGTACTGCCTTATAGTAACCCTGGATATCCGCAACGCCTTCAACACTGCGAGATGGGGCTGCATTTTGGACGCCCTATCCAACTTTGGCGTGCCTCAATACCTGAAGAAAATGATGCGGAGCTACTTCGACGATAGGGTCCTGCAGCTCGACACCACCGGCGGAGCCCAAGCGGTCGAGCTCTCATGCGGAGTTCCCCAAGGGTCCGTGCTTGCGCCACTTCTGTGGATGCAATGTATAACGTTGTTAGTGGGATTTGCGGACGACATTGCGGTGGTCATCGTCGAGAAGGAGATTGCTTGTTCCGAGGAGACCTACAACCGAAGCATAAGCATCATCAACTCGTGGCTGACTAGTGAAGGGCTGCAGTTAGCGCCGCAGAAGACTGAAGCAGTACTGGTGAGCAACAGAAAAAAGGTGGAAATTGCAAACATCAGAGTCTGCGACGCTCCAGTCAGATCGTCGAGGGCGATCAAATACCTGGGCGTGATGGTCGACACGAGGCTCTCTTTTAGAGAACACCTCGCGTACGCAAGCACTAAGGCCGCCACGTCTGTCCGCGCGCGAACCACAAGGCCCAAGACAGGCGAGCAAGCTCCTGCTAGCAAGTGTACCGAGAGCAGCCATGCAGTATGCTGCCCCAGTCTGGAGCCACGCCATGGCGTCGTGGTCTTACAGCCGTGGCTTAGACGCGTCTCACCGACTTGCCGCTCTTCGGATATGCAGCGCCTTCAGGACTGTTTTCGACCAGGCTGATCTAGTCCTAGCAGGAACCCCTACCCTAGACCTAATGGCCGCGGAGCAGGCCAGGGTGTTCCAGCAGCTGCACGGAAAAACTCTGTCGCCTAGGGAGAGAAGGGAAGTATGCACTTTGGGGAGAGGTGCAACACTAGCCGAGTGGCAATCCCGTTGGGATTCCTCAACGAAGGGTCGTTGGACGCATAAACTCATTCCGTAGCTGGAGGAATGGACAAGGAGGAAACATGGACAAGTGAACTTCCACCTGACGCAGATCCTCAGCGGGCACGGGTGCTTCAGAAGCTATCTCCATAGATTCAGACTCGAGGATTTAGCATCCTGCACGTGGTGCGAATGTGATGCCGAGGAAACCGCCGAGCACGTGATTTTCGAGTGCGGGAGGTTTGTAAACTAGCGCCGTTCGCTGGAAGCCGGATTAAACTTCCGCATCACAACGGTAAACCTGGTCCAGACAATGCTGGTTGACGAGAAATAGCAGGCAGCGTCTAACTTCGCAGCCGCGATCATGTCGAAGCTCAGGATCGAGGAGCGCCAAAGAAACTCAGAGGACAATTAGAAGAGATGCAGTGCCCGCAACAAGCATTGGTTCGCGGCCGTACCGCGCGAGTTTATTGTATTATTATTATTATTCTTTAGTGCTATTGCACTTGACTACATGTATGTATGTTGACAAAGGCGTGAATGCTAGGGCATTCGGTGCGGACAATAATACATTGGAAAATCGCGCATCTCGTAATTCAAATGGTCCTTCAATATTTCCTTTATCAATATTATCATAGTTCTAGCTGATCCCCACTTTTATCGAACAATCAAAATTGACATCCTAATTGGAATCGAGGGATTTTTTGAAGCAATTCACAGCGGCAAGTGCCAGCTCGGCCCAGGCATTCCCATAAACACAGTGTTGGGCGGATAGTAGGTGAAAACGCATTTCGTATCCCCATCAAACTATAGATGTAATCTCATTGAGGAAAAGCTCTTTCTCGTCGAATGCCTGCACAAATTTTGAGACGTAGAAAAATTCAAGACAGTTTCCCTAAAACTTACTAATGAAGAACATCTCTGCGAGCAAAAGTAGTCGAATATGGTCGTTTTCAGGTGCGCCACTCATGGAATCCCCCCAGAAATTTGGACAGTCGAACGAAAGCGCTTACAAAAGCATCATCAAGCTTGAACGTAGGCTCAATAGCAACTTATCCTTAAGGGAATCCTACTTCCAATTCCTAAGGGAATATGAGACACTCGGGCACATGTCCATCACTCACTCAGGGGATACACTACAAGCACATTTGTACATACCTCATCACTGCGTCTTGCGGCCGCAGAGCCATTAAGCTAAATTTTGTCTTTGACGCAAGTGCTAAAACGACGTCCGGTTTAACCTTTGGTTTTCAATTTTCAATGAATGAGTGAGACTCCGATTCCAACACATTCTATGGAGGGAGTTGGAGAACGACTCATTGCACACATAGCAGTTTAAGACTGTCACATACGGTGTATCAGCTGCTACATTCTTGCAGTTCGCAACCTCTTTCAAATAGCTGATCTCTATGAATCCGAATTTCCTCTTCCAGCAATAGTTCTACGCTCCGATTTATATGTTGACGACCTTCTGATTCAGAGCTATAGCTCTTATTCGAATCTATTGCACGCAGATCAAGTTTGTTTTAAAATTTAGCCACAGCCACTTAGGCCCCCGAAATATTCGTGACTTTCGGCTTACAGTAAGTAGATAAAATAAAGAAGAAAGCATTCGCGAAAATCTTCTGAAAATTTGAGAAAAATCGGATGATAACGGGGAAGTTATTAAAAAATAAAGTTTCAGTATTTGCTTCTTTTTCTTCTATGTTAAGAGTGTCAGGGCGTGTTGCTCGGTCATACTCGACTGTAGCTTTCTTACTTATTTATAATGTTTTTATGTTTTTGTAGGGTGTGTACAAAAAAAAACAAGTAAGAAAGCTACAGTCGACTGTGCTCGACTGTGAGATACCCGGTACCTAAACGTTTGCGCTTCACACTAAAAGGCAAATTAAAATTGTACATACATACATTGTACATACATACATTGGCGCCATTATATCGCACGGCCAAGGCTCGAATGCGCCACCTGTCGGCTACAACTTGCAACAGCAGCGCCTTAGGGCGGTGTGTTAAAATTCAAACCTTATTGCTAATATCTCCCATGTTTATCATCCGATTTTACTGAAATTTTCAGGAAACGTCCGCTCTATTTTATTCATTTTTTTTATTTATTAACTTTTACCCGAAAAAAACGAGCATAGCTTATTTAACGTTTTTTATGATTTTTGAGGGCGGAAGTGGGCGTGGCAAAATTTAAAAACAAACTTGATCTGCGTGCAACAGATTCCAATGTTGTCACCAAATTTGGTAAGTCTAGCTCTTATAGTCTCTGAGATCTGTTGTTTCACACGGACGGACAGACGGACAGACGGACAGACGGACAGACGGACATGGCTAAATCGACTCGGCTGGTGATACTGATCAAGAATATATATACTTTATGGGGTCGGAGATGCCTCCTTCTGCCTGTTACATACATTCTCGGTTGGCACAAACTTATAATACCCTTGTACCCTATGGGTACCGGGTATAATTATAAATAGAACATAGATTAAAACGATATGCTACATGCTACTAAGTATGTCTTAATATGGTATCCACCTGTTCACCGGCACATAAGGCGGTCTCGACTGGATTTAGCAGTCGTATCCTACGAAACTGCATTATTTTAAAGAATTTTAACTTTTGCATTTGCTGGAACATCATCTTATTGGTCATCTTCTGCAGGTCAGGTGTTGCCTGCTGTTGTTGCAATTTTTGCGTCATGGTGGGCTGCACAAGGTTGTAGGTTGCTGCTGTTGGTGTTCTGTATTGTGGCCATGTCGGTGGGTCGGGCAGTGGGCAGGATTTCGATTAGGTCATCGATCCGGTTCTTGCCATTGGTGTTAACCTTTGTACTCGACGTTCCATCGCTGAGTGGGCCGAAGATGTGCACGAAGATGGCGGCGAAGCTGTTGCCGATATAGTTGCTGTACGAGGGATTGGATGAGTCCACCTTGTTCATGCCGACATGAACTGATTCCCACCCAGAGTGATGACGAGCAGGGTGTGCTCGCGGGTCTGTCCGTTCTTGGAGATGCCAGCTTCGAAAACACCGGTACCGGCGGCCACGATCAGCACAGCGCAATCATCGGCCTGGGGAGGTGCCAGTGATCATGTTCTTTTTGATTAGATCTAATATTGGTAGAGCTGTCAATTATAAATTTAAAACCAAAAAATTACCTGATTCCTTGCCCAGCTTTTCGACTTTTGTTTTTCTACTTTTGCGTTGTGAATATCAACTTTACCATTGTAAATAGCAATTTTTTTTTTTATTCATATGGACGTTGATGCACTACGGTCAGTACACTCAAGTGGCCCTTCGAAACCAAGCACGTGCTTGTTAGGGTTAGGTGTTAATAAGTGCGAAAGAAAAGTATAGGAAAAAGAATGCGAGGAAACTACCCTCCACCATATAGACTAATGGCGCGCAGCTTGATTGTTATCATGCATGTGTACTAAGTGGGTTAAGATTAATGTTTTTAGTTTAGGAAGGCTATCGACAGATGAGGTTATTTTGTACAAATCATTATAATTTGCACATAGTACTCTAAAGGGTTCATGCATTTCATACGAGGTTCTACAATGGTGTAAAACTAAAGGCAAGTAGGATCTTGTGTTTCTACATGGTACGTGGAAATTCAACTGCCCCAAAAGATCGGTGCTTTCCACGTCACCACGGATCAGGTTATACATAAAAATAATGCCTAGCATCGTCCTACGGTTTGCTAAGGAAGGTAGGTTAATTAGGAGAAGTCTACTAGAATAAGATGGCAACCTAAGGTTTGCATCCCAGTTTAAGCCACGAAGTGCAAAAAGTAAAAAATTCTTTTGAACTGACTCAATGCGTTTGCTGTGGACGTCCCACTGGGGACTCCAAACGCAAGATCCATATTCTAAAATAGGACGAACTAACGAAATGTATAAATTCTTCGTGACGTAGGGGTCATCGAATTCTTTCGACCACCGTTTAATAAATCCAAGCACACCCCTGGCTTTATTTACAATGGACGAAATATGATCAATAAACTCCAGTTTAGAATCTAGGCGGATACCCAAATCGTCA
>VNJZ01000193.1:0-13235 GCA_008042795.1 Drosophila asahinai | reverse complement strand
GTACTTTAAGTGAGTTGTATATTTTTCGTGTAGTTTGCGTTTTATCAACCGGCCACGCTGCACTTGATGTGCATTTCTCCATCGCCATCGCCATCGCCTTCTCTGTCTCCAACCCGATAATAAAGCGAACTCGGCTGAGCTCAGCTCAGTTCAGTTCAGCTGAGCTCATAAAAACATACGAACACACAGACAGACAGCTGCCACGCTAAGCAACATTTTTGTTTATGATTGTGCCGAGTTTTATGGGTGTGATGTGTCGCTGCGGGGGCTTGCTGGATGATGGAGGCGTTGGTATCAGGGGAAAAGTGGGCGTGGCACGTGCCCAGAATGGCCTCGACCAGCAGCAGCACACTGTGAGTGATTTAAATGCCCACCAGCAGCAGCGCAGCCTCTCTTGCCGGGCTATTGGCATGCATAAAATCAGAAATTATGGCTCTTTAACAATGTGAAATATTGTAGGAGATCGTACTCCGTACCATCATCATCGTCGCCTGATTTGCATGGAAATAATGTGCATTCTGCAGACCAGACCCCATGCCATTTATCTTGGCCCTCTAAGCCAGCAGTTCATTATTGGGGCATTGCTCATTGCGTGCGCCCAGGAGCCAGAAGCTAACCCATTTGTCAGTCAATTCGTCACAGTTTGTCAGTGCATTTCGGGTCTCGCAGATTTTCATTAATAACTTTGATGACATTTTCAACAAGTTAAGAAACTTTGACAAGAATTTCACCCAAGCACTTGTCAATCAATTGTCAAAGCAAAAAGAACAAAAATTCCCTGCAACCGGCCTGGGCGGGTTCATAAAAATATGGAAAAGTAACGAGCGGAATTTTATGTTGCACAACTTTGTGTGACTTTTCAGTTTGAGAAGTGGGAGTGGCTTTCGCACTTTCCTTCGGGGCTCTTGTTGGCGTGCGATTCGGGAGTAGGCACTTGCCGGGGTGGAAAGGTGAAACTAGAGCAACACTTGCCGCAGAAAGTAATTTCATGCCAGCGTCGACTTTCATCAAGCAATTTTGCAGCATATTTCGGCTAGGACCCGCATTCTAGCGTAGCCTTTCTCCCCAGCCACCTTAAAAACTCAGCCTTTAGCCTGGTTTTTCCATTTCCTGTTTGCCTGCAACCAGCCACAGACTTGACTTGATGAAGTTTTGTGGTGCGAAGTAGTCTGCTGTCTCTTTCCCAGCTTTCCGTTAGTTTGAAGAATTGCGCCGGAAAATTGCAAGCTTATGCTGCAGAATGCCTGCGGCTCTTCCTAGGCGTGTTCCAAGCTAGTTGCCTTAAATTGCTCTCTAATTAACACACCACATTTTTCTGCTTGACTTGACATGTATATTTATATTAAATAGGAACACATTTCCGGTTCGCCACAGGTCCACTTTTTTCAAATTAGAGCCAAGGAAGCGTCACATCAAAATCAATTTCGTATAGAAAAAAATATTTAAATTAACATTTCTGCAAAACATTTTTTTTTAATATACTTATCAAATATTGCAAATTGGTTACGGTTGCACCATTATCTATATTTCACCATTATCGGAACCATTATCTGAACTCTAATAAACCCATTGTATGTATCTATCCAAATATGACCTTTAATTTTACATTTAATATACATTCCAGAAGCATACGAATGTTTAGGCATTTGAAGAAACCCACAATATATCCGACGGAAATTTATTGGGAATTTATTCACAATCGATTTGGTCTTTAGGACAACGTGTATTCAAACTTCCGATGATTGCCCTCGTTTTTATCATCCCATCAAAGAATTCCCTTTGTGTGTGGAGGAGTCTTACGGTAAGGACGTACTCACTTTCATTCGCGGGCACGGCCAGAGGACGACGGTCTTATTGTAATCGTGAGCCAGTTGCTCAGCCAGCTGATGACAGTGACCCAAGAAGCTGCGGGCGTCGCTCCACCGACTGGCCCCCTTCCACGATGAGGATAGGACCTCCTTGCTCTCCTGCTGGCGCTGGTGATGTTGCTCCTGCTCCCGCTGCTGCTCCTGTTGCAAATGCTGACGAGGCTGCCTGGACGGGTCAATGTCCACATTCGCATTGGGACTCCCAGTTCCGCTGCTACTTTGGCCCTTGTTCACGTCCACGTCGGTGTCTACATTAATGCCCGCATTTAAAGTCTTTACAACGCTCGTGTATTTGGGCAGCTCGAGTAATTTAATGAAGCCACTTAAATCTGTGCGCCGTCGTCGACATCGCCGTCGTCATCGTGCAGGGCAAGAAGAAAGGAAAAGAGAAACATTTTATGTGGCGTATAAAAGAGCTGCTGCAAATTTAAGCTGACTCAGAGAGCGTGCTTTTCTGCGAGTGTAGGTGTGGTTGTGCTTAAGCGGTGTAGTAACTGTTACTGCTGATGAGGGCGGCTATGCTCATAACGGGAATCTGTCTGCAACAGCAGCAATATTAGCAGCTCTTGTCCCTTGGCCCGACTAGTGCTGCCAAATATTGATAGCTAAATATTAAATATTTTAATAATAATGCAAACGAAAATAAGCATCTACCAAAGCTCTACAGAAAGCTAACCCCACATCTATGATCCATGCGATGGTCCCTTGTGAGTTTGAAACATTATTCAAATGTCAACAAGTAGCCGATGTGGTCCATAACTAGTTCATGTCGACAACACTGCTTCGCTGGCCCATCGGTCGACTTCAAGTGGCTCCTCTTAAGTTCTCGACATGGCCTGCTAGCGGCTGCCATTGCAAGTAACTGGCCAAGTATCCGACAAGTGGCCAGGGCTCAGAATGCCGGCGATTCACATGCCCCGGACCGAAGAAGGTACTTGACAGCGGCGCAACACTCCGGGAATTCTGTCGGAGGCACGGGAAGGTAATGTAACTAAGATGTCTGGGGGATCCGAAAACCATAAAGTACCGCTCTTGAAGGATCTCGGTTAATTCGCCGGCTTAAGAACTTTTTGCCGGGTAATAACGGTCGCTGTAAATTAAAAACTTTGGCGCTCCAACTTTTAACTTATATTCGGGAATATTTACGCCGAATTAGGGCCAGCCCCTAATGATTAGCTCCTTAAATGAATTTGGCCATAGATCGCGATAAGCCGAAAGTTTATACGGACTCTCTCTGTGGCACTTCGTTTGGTAAAGTTGCCCTCTCGGTGCGGACTGTCAAAGTCCCCGTCTGGCTATTTGTTTTATTCTTTCAATTTACTTTCTCTGCGCTCTGCTCGACTCTTCTTAGTTAGTTAGTTTCAAAGTAAACACGGGCATCTACACATGGCCAACTTTTTGTCCCCCACTTATTTGGCGCCAAAGTTGTTGCCGATTGCAACAATTTCGCAGTTGCCGCCTGTCAGGATGGAAAGTTTAAATTTGATATCTTTAATTTAGAGCGCTGCCTCGAAGGTGTCATAAATAAAAGGTAAAACTTGCTCGCTCTCAGAGTCATCTAAATTGATTTAAGTGCCTCAACAAAGAAATTCAATTTGCAAGCCAAACTAATGTAACATTTCCATTTCGTACAAATAAATTCCATTTGCAGTAATTTAACCTGTCTTGCCGTGTTGCGGGTTTTTATGTTTTGCAAAATATTGAAATAGATTCTAGTTGCATATGGCCGTACACCATTTGGTTTCGCCTCTCCATTCTCCCGGCCCCCAGTGACAATTTATGGCTATGGAGGAGTCTGCGAGCTTATTTGCTGACCATCGTTGGCAAAGGCACAAAAGCAAAAAAAAAAAAAACAGCAAGCAAAACCTTAGAGCGAAATTAAAAGGGGCCTTGTCCTGGGGAAAAGTTGGATAATATATTATGTAAGAGAGCTCACAAAGAGCGGCTGGGATTGATTGGGCGCTTGCACATGTTGCTGTTGTGTAAGCCCACATGAATGCTCGTCGTCCTGTGTGTGTTGAAATTGAATTGAAAGCATTGCGTATACGCCATGTTGTCCAATTACTCTCGTAATTGATGCACCAGTAACGACAGCTGCTAATCTCCTAGTAAGTATCTAAAATTCTCCTTGACCCTTTAAAGAAGGTCTAAACCTTTGGAAACACCTAAGCTACCAATATTTTTGTCTGAAACTCTTACTGGAGAAAGGATTAATTCGAGTATGGAAATTGTTTCGCAATTGCCGGGAAATATGCTATAGGAAAACTATTCATGAGCGTCGTCGTAATTATAGTTTAAACTTTCCCGGGAAAGCAGAACGTGCTTAAATTAGTTAAAATGGGCGTGGGTAAAACGAAGTATGTTTATGGGGGAGCGGGGGGCAGCGTAAAAAAATGCAAGCAAAATTCAGGCATAGAGCCTGCAAATTGAGTTTGCAGAAGACGGGAGGTTCCTGGACTGCTACAGACGGCAAGAACCTAAATCATCTTCTTCCTGCGACACTTCCGGCAGAAGTTTTTTCCAATATTGATAGCTTCAACTTTAATTCGTGAGCTTTGTATTTTCTCACTCAATTAGCAAAGTTCCCCCATAACTTCCACTCTGTTGGCTGTCGGCAAACATTTACCCCGAGCAAACATCGCTCCGATTCATCTTCATAAACTGCCTCCATCGGCCGACTTCGCCTCGTTTAGAATTTTTTGGGTCAAACAAAAAACAAGGAAATTTGAGCATCCGACTTACATACACAAATCATCGATAAAACACGACGTTTGAATGCATGTCGGCAGGGATTTTCGGGCAAACAAGGATGTTGCCGGGATGTTTTTGGGATGTTACTGATGGGTTGGCTCTTGATCTGGCGTGCGCTCTGTGTACTCACCCACATCACGTAGAAAATCGACGCTGGCATTAGATAAATGCAGTTGGAAAAAGTCGAGGAAATTGTTAAAGCCCTGTTGCACATGCATCATATCAGTGTGCAGTGTAGATGGTATTAAAACACCCAGCCTCTGGTGTTGCTGTAGCTTCTGTTGCTGCTGTCGTCGCTGACGTTGCTGTCCCTGTAGCTGCTGGTGCTGCTGCAGCGGCAATTGCTGGTGTTGCTGTTGCTGCTGCGGGCGCTGATGTTGCTGCTGATGCTCTTGTGTTGCGGGCTGTTGCTTTTGACGTTTCTGACGTTCAGCTTCACGCGCATTACGTGGGCTGGTTGCTTGGGTTGCTGTTGGCCAAATTGAATTGCTGCTGGGCGCAGTTCTTGCTGCTGTCGTTGCTACGGATGTCCGCTTGCCCGCAACTGATGTTGTTGCAGGGGCTGCAGCGAAATCTGTCGCTGTCTTGGGCGCAAGGACAGTCACCGCTGAGGAGCTTGACGAGACCGATGAGGAGGTGGTGGCGGAGGAGCTGGAGGTGGGATAAGAGCTGAAGGCTAGGGAGACTGCGCTGGGGGAATTGTGAAAGAAGAAGGCTGTCAGCAGCAGAAATAATTTAGCAATTTGACAGATTGTTAACTTCATTTATGTTGCGTATTTTTGTTTGCTTGGTTTCTCGATGTTGCTGCTGTTGCCGTTGTGATTGCTCTTGTCGTCGATTCTTACAATTCAATTGTGTTGTTGCTGGCTGCTACCCGATGTTGCCCACTGCCAAGCTGAGTGGGCCCTTTTCAGTTCCACCCACTTGGCCGTTTACATTTTGTTGGCCCTGCTACTGCAATCGCTCTTGTTGCTGTTGCTATTGCTGTTCCCGTTTTCTCTATTATTGTTGTTAATGAACTTTGATGTAGCTTTGTTCGAATTTGCCATAATTGTGCTTCTATTGCTGGTAAACTGCAGTTGTCGTTGCCTGAAAAGAAGCGGAGAGGGAAATCATGCCACATCAAAATGGAAATTGCTCTTCTCATTAAAAGTTTGTAGGTGGAATACATAAATTGTGGCTTAAAGTTGGAATTTTTAGAGTTTGAAAACGTACAAATTTGTATGTGTTGAAAGGAAATGCTTAGAAACCTTCGAAGCACAAATATTTATTTAAACATTACATAATAAAAGAAATGGCACTGTCCTTATAGAACCCACACCATGTTTCCGTAAATTACTTTTCGCTTTTATAGCATCTTTTTTCCCTTTTCTCTACTTACGAGTTTTATGTCTTCCCGTTCAATTTGCTAGATGACAGGGCGTCAATATGTTTTCCAATGCACACACCTGCGTCATGATTTATTTAAAGCCTTCATCGGGCACTCCGACATCCGGGCTCAACAATTTCCTGGCCCCGGACTCCCTGACATTTTTAATAAAAAATTCGCACACAAATTAATTAAATTAAAATTTCAAATTAGTTTAAAAGTTCAGCTAGCACACGCACACGCATAGAGTGGCACAGCGGACAGACAAGCACACACACAGACACACTGAGTCAGACATTTACAGTCTGTCACGCACGCGCTTCCGTTGACGGGTAATCTGCGTGTTGGTTGCTGTAGCTGTTGTCTGAGGGCGTTTTCATGCACGTTTAGGCACTCACCCACACACGACTTTTACCCCCCATACAGATACACAAACATATACACTCGGGGAAAATGACTTGAAATGATTAATAAATAAATTTAATCAGAATGGGACCGCATATTGCACCGATATTTCTTCGCATAGAAATACAAGGAATTAAGATTACGGCTTCTAAGCGAATTCTGGCAAATTGGAAAGATTACCGCCTTCCTTGACTTAATTTACATTATGGATGTTTGCGGACATATAAAGCCTTCTTTCAGAAAAAATCAGGATTAGTGGCCGTGTTTTCTCTCTGTTTACATTCCCCACAGACAGAAAGGTAAGCAGAGAGGAAGACGATGTGCCAAGCTGTGCATAATTCAGGGCGAACATTTTCTAGCTACGTTTCCAACCATAAAAACCGAATAGACATAAAATTGATTGAGCCAAAATAAATATTTTGTTAGAGGCTTACATATCGTATTTCCCGCCATCTTCGTCTACTGTTTCATTGAAGCCCCTCAACTCTTTCTGGCCTTTTTTACTTGTGCGTCTCTGCATTTTCCCTTCTTTGATTAACACCACTCAGAAACTTAAAGCCCACTTTGGGGCACTTTAAGGCGCAGAGTTCAGGCCGGGCTCTTGTCTATTCCTGGAGCAGATGTTCTTCCAGTTCAGCCCACGGCTATTCTTATGCTTGATTACCTGCGGAACGCTTTCGTGCGGCAATATTTCAATTCATTTTCATTTCACTTTGATAAACAAGTAGAAAAACAAGTAGAAAAGCTTTAGTCGAGTGTGACCGACTGGGAGATACCTGTTACCCAAAGCATTGTGGGCGAAATATAATTGCATGTTAAGCAATTGCCACAAAGAAGTCCAATGTTGCTAAGAACATTCAGAGCAACACGCATTGGTGCTTTCAACACAGGAGAAGAAGAAGCATACACAAAAACTTTTTTGTTTAGCATCTTCGATGTTTATCATCCGATTTTACTTAAATTTTTTTAAGCACGTATGCTTAGAATTTTATCAGAAATTACCTAATAAAGGGGCATTATGTTTTATAATATAGGTAATGGAAAAACTTGACTTTTTAAATAATTCCATTATGGCCTAAACTAATTCACATTAAAACTTAGACAATATTGAAATGTTTAAACAATAATATTATTTTTTAAGTAGTAATACAAGTAAATAATGTAAGTAAATAATGAGATCTGTTTGCTTGTCTGTTTGTCTGGCTGGTGATGCTGTTCAAGAATATATATATTCTTTATGGGGTCTGAGATGACTTCTTCTGGCTGTTACATACTCGTACATTCTCGGTTTCCACGAAGTTATAATACCCTTGTACCCTATAGGTACCGGGAATAAAAATATGTTTTCGTTGGGGCCTACTACACTTTATGGCATATCCCGGGACCCCGGGGCATTGTCATCCGATTGCCCGGAAATGATTGATGCTCCTGCTTTTCGTTGTCACTGGGCCAAAATAAATAATCTGCCCCGAGGAGTCGTGAGATGGCTTGGCAACGCAAATTGGTGCACAATGACAATGCCATTGATATGGTGGTTGTTGTTGCTGACTTATCCAGGGGGTAATTGTCAAAAGTGTGAAGGTTAAAAAACGGTGCTCCGGGCACACATGTCGGCTTTATATTGTTGATGATTGATGGTGTTTGGAATATGAGCTGGGATAGAATCGTTGATTGTTGTCCTACTTAAATGGTGAGTTAATCGATTATATTGCTCCTTAATAAAGTAATCAATAAGACAACAGATCAAAATAATACTTTTACTTATGTGTGAATATAAGTTATTTTAATTTAATTAATATTATTAATACATATCAACCCAGAAAAAAGAAATACTTTTAATATTAGGAATTGACGAATAATGGCTTGCAAATTTCATTTTAGTCCATAATTGCCACAAAATTTGTCATATTGCGTAAAAACTCATATTTTTAGGCCAAATATCGTAGGAATCGTAGGCCTAAGATTTTGTCAATTACCTAAAGCAAACAATTCGATTTTTAGGTAATGGGTTACATAAACATTTTTCTCTCTTGTGTGCGCATATAATGCATAATAATAATGACGGTTGCCAGCTATCTTTTATATTTGTTTGTGCTACGACGGAAGTAGCAAGTCTCTACTGCAATATATAAGTACATTATGTAAGCATTTTGGCATACAACTATTATTATTTAAAATGGTTGTATTGCTGGAAAAACCAGATTATAGTTTAACAAAATAATATAGTGACATTCAATCAAAAAAAGATTAAAGTGACGATGGCACGTTCAACTTCAAAAGTTTCTGATATCAAATTTTATGACGATTAATAGTAATGTTAAAAAAATAAATTACACATAATTCAACTATTTTCTAATTCGCCACGCTGCTCTTTAGTTTCAAGGCTAGGAGAAAGAAACTAGTTGAATTATTTGTGCACGTCTCTATATGACTCTACATGATTTTTACATAAATGAATGTATAGTACATGTAAATGGTTAGGTATATGGGATCTTTGCTACTGATTTTAATGAGTAGTATCTCGAGAAAGCGAATTTTCCCAGGTATCTGTTATATACCAAAAATTGGGCAATCTCAAGAGCTATATGGCCTTGAGTGACTATCAATCGTTAGAGCCATTTAAAAAAAAAAACTGAAAAAAAATTAATTTTATTTACTTTCACTCCCATTTCTCCTGATCTAATCCGTTTTTGAAAAATCTTAGTATGCAGTTTCAAAAAGGTTAACAATATCTTTCGATCAAGATATAAATGATTCCGACCGGACTATCGTAGGAGATTTTCAATTATACGGCTCTATATAGTAGTCGCCTTGTTCACCACAGTCTCGGTGCTCATCGTCACTACGTGGATTGTCGTCCACAGTGATAAACCATAATTTTAGGTCATAACGGAAATTTGTAAGGTTACTTATTACCTAAACAATTTTATTTTTGTCTAAAAATCAAGTTTTAGGCTTCTATTGCCTAAATATAAACTTTAAGAAAATCGTATTTCAAAATTTAAAGCAATAAATTCCTCGGCGTACATTTTAGGTCAAATGACCTTGAGTCTTAGAGAATTTTTGGGGACTTTTAGGCTAAGGTTTTTATTTATTGGAGGGGAAACTACGGAAACATTGCCCTCAGTATAGTAAAGTCTGCCAACTTGACCTTTTAACCTCTTCTTATGCCATGGAAGGTAATACTGGAAATGCAATCCCAATCAGAAAAACCTTTCAGCCCAACGAGGGGGATAAGAACGTAAGTTTAAGTATTTGCAACGACAAAATTGCTTTTAATTTTATGGCATTCTATGAGCGGTTTAATAAAGCAGCAAACTTGTAGTGGACATCCCCTGATTGAGTTCGCTCGTATCAAAAGGCGGGTGGGTGTTGAAGACTAAACAACAACAACGCCGAGGTAATAAACAACGTTGACGACGCAACGGTGGCCACACTGCCCTGCATTTATATAAATAAACATATTAAAAAACTTTTAAGGATACGGGACATAAAAGCCGATTGGGTGGGTGGGCGAAAAAATGAGCTTTAATTCTGTATTATAGTTGATAGATCTCGGGCAAGGACACTTCATTTCTCCATTGCGCGCCTCATCACTTTCTAGGCACTCTCATCTCGTTCCGGCGATGTTTACGTTTACGTTTATTTTATTTTTCTTTCTGTCCCTTTTCCAGCTTCTTTCCCTTTTCCTGCTTCTTTCCCTTTCCCTTGAGCCATGTTGCCTATTTTCGTTTTGTTATTGAGTTTGTAGCTCCAACGTCCTTTCTTAAGGGCATTATTATTAAGGTATACACACGCGCACATACACGCCCAGACTCTCATTGTGCATGTGTGAGTGCGTATGCGTTATTTTTGGCTGACGGCTTTTGGCGTCGATGGTGCGTATACGCAATGCCCTGTGCGACAGTCACCCCAGCATCATCGCCCTTGGAAATTTATAACCACTTGTTTTCCCGCTTATTTACATACATATTGACACAGGCCAAACGACAGTTAGTGCGGTGCCTCTGTGTGTGTATCTGGAGCATCTTTAATACGCATACATATGCATTGGGCCGTGACTTGAGGCCGTAGTTCAGCGGTAGAATCGTCGACGTCTTAATCGCCGAACTAACAACGTGCGGAGTGGATTGCGAGGGATTGGGTAAAGGGAGAATGGATAAAAGGGGGAGAGGCACTTAGGAGTGGCAAACACTATACACGCGCACATCCAAACATTCAAGGGTCTGTTAGGTGTCTGGAGCTTGTGTGTCCGTGTTATTTATCATATGCTTTGGGTTATAAACGCCTTCAGTCCTCCCTACACTGGGAAATAATTAAGGACTAGTGGATAAGAGATAATTTTGCTCGATACAAAATAAAGGAAAAGAAAATTAATGTTATGATAGAATTCAAAGATTCAAAGCATATTACAATTAAACAAACTATACAATTACATAGGAGTCCATTGAATTTAATATAATTTTTACAATAATTACATTTGCTGTAAACTTTGAATTCCTAACGATTTGTATTCCAATTTTTCCATCTGCACAAAGGTGCAACAAAGATTTTAAAATAAGCTAGAGCTTGAGTCATAACGCTTATATACACAAAAAAATACTAGACTTTAACTTTCTTAGTAATAAAATAATACTTAATAATATAAATGTACATATGCTCATTATTATGTATTTTCGAGAATTATTTTTATACGAACCTACATCGAAAATTCAATAACACATCGAGTTAGCTGGAATTTAGTGCTTTTCTGATTGTCGCGTTTGTGATTTTTCTCATGTCTCGATGCGGATGAATATCAAATTAATAAGCTCTTGTTAAGAAATTTTTAATACTCAAGAGTATATAATTCGAGAAACAATAGTATAGTTCCTATGACGAATTTTTTTGGGTGTAGAGGGATATGCATGTTTGGGGATCCCCTTCCTCACTGTTAAATTTTTTTGGAAAGGATTGGTATTGCCCTGGAACGCCTTTTGCCAAGTCTAGTTTTTCTTTCGGCATAAAGCATGGGCTGCGAGATACGAGGATACACCTCCTCGCCTCCCCAATAATTGTTTGGAGAAAGTTTAGGGCTGTGGTTTCGACTGTACTTTCTTCTCGTCTGAATACTCTGGTCTTTCCGCTCGCTGTAGCTCATGGGAGTGGCGACTTTATCTACCCCTAAAGAGATTCCACAAATTGTCATGCATCGCTTATGGCCATATACGCCTCCCTCCTCTTGCCTCCTGACTCCCGCTACCCCACCTTCTTTGTTTACTGCGAGTATTTTCGTTTTTCCCCTTCGTTTTTGTTGCTGCTCGTTGAAGTGGATTTATATGCGCCATGGGCAGTGTTGTCAGTGAGTGTAATAACTCAATTATGTGGTTGCCCTGGTTACAGTGACAAAAGTCTCATCTCACTCTCCTTAGGCTGCTTTTGTCCTGAGTGTCTTATTTTCAGTGTGTCCAAGAATAATAACAAGTGGCACCCAACTATTTCGTTAGCTTTCACACTCAAAAATATTATGGTTTTTTCTAATCTGGTTTTACTTTAATTCACATTCTTTAACCTGGGCTAAAGGTTTTTAGTTTTAAATTTTAGAAAATTATGAAGAAAATAAAATATCTAATTGAAAACAACTTTCAAGATTTATATTTTCTGTTGCTTGATATCTTCGTAACTAATAACTAATATACATAATCTTAACCTGTCTCTAATAACTAAAATCAATCTGTTAAAAAGCGGATGGTTTTCCGGAAGATTCCATTTGGTTTTAAATCAAACTTGTGATTTTAGAGCAATCGTAAACCAATTTATGGATGATCCGATTTCAAGTCAACTTGAATGGGGTTTCACGGGGGGTGAGACCTGCGTCGTTTTCGTGAAGTGAAAGAATTTTGGTTGGCTTGCATTACGCCTTGCTACCGCACTAATTTTAATTTAAATCGACGCCGCGCCCCGAAAAGTTTGCCGCGTTAAGTGCGGCTAACCGAACTGTCGCTCCCGGAGGCTTGACACCTTGATTGCGGTTTTTGGAGAATGGAGAAACGCTATCTGCTCCGTTCCGGGTTTAGTTTGAGTACGCTTTGGGTTCTGGATCAGCGTCCGGGTTTCAGGTTTTTCGCAACTGCCTTTGATTTTTTTCTTGACAAGCAAGTGGCTAAAAGTCGTTAATGAAAAGTCGAAGTCAACCTCTTGATGCTAATTTTGTTTAAACTTGGATCAACTTAGTTTGAGATATATGTACATATGTACATTTTGATGTGACCATTTAAAATGCGCTGGGCCCGAATTAAGAAAGCCGCCAAGATTTCTACCTATTCAGACTTTTCTGAATTGAATTTTCTAAATTTTTTTTTACGTCATCACGCACATGGAAATAAAGTCAAGATATAAAAAGTTATGAAATATGGCCATAACAAAGATTTTATCTGGGGATTTAAAATACATTACAGTACCATTTTGAAACAAGTGGGAAAGCTAGAGTCGAGTGTGACCGTCTGTTAGATACGTGGGCTGCTATATATATTTCTGGCCTAGGCAACACTAAGTGTTGTTAGGTGGAATCTGACATTTCCATTGAAAAGTTCGACATTTTTAAGCATAAACGTACTCAGAACGGTTTGACGTACGACTATCATTTGTGTTGTTTACAGTTACTTAAAAAAATCAATTTCGCAAAAAAATGGAATTAACTCGTGAACATTTTCGTGCGATCATTTTTCACAACTTTCGGCGTGGATTATCACGACAAGAGTGCAGCGATGAACTTAAATCTTTGTATGACTATGAAGCACCATCCTATAGCACTGTGAAAAACTGGTACAACGAATTCAATCGTGGCCGACGCTCCCTCAAAG